>KN716151.1:642982-656232 GCA_000816705.1 Dictyocaulus viviparus | reverse complement strand
CATGTGTAGACCAGGGAGGCATGCAACCTCCGCCCGGATATCAGGTTTATCATGAAAGCGGGGGCGCATCCCACCACAAGGGATTGATCAACGCCAGAGATTATCTTATCTTATACACAATATCTCATTAATTCCATTTCTTTCGAAAATGTAATTTGGTTTTTCTTAAGAGTATAATATGTGATTGGCGTTTCTACCTCATCCTTTTTTTTACAGACTCTCAGAAAATGAACAGCAAATGTGGAAATTGTACCATACAGTGCGCGATGCTACAGATACGGATGGCAGGAAACTCGCTGGTGCATTTATCAAATTACCAACAAAAGAGGTGAGGCTTATTTCACTACTTTTAAACATTTTTCACTATCACAGACATCACGCTTAATTGAATGTGTTCTGCACGTACGAGGACAGGTAAAGCGTCCGTTGAAATTTAGGAGTACCCTGATTACTACGAAGTGATCCGAAAGCCTATAGATCTCCAGCGAATTCATCAGCGTCTTCAATCTCATAGTTATGGCAGATGGGTAGACATCGTAGCGGATTTGACTCTTATGCTCGAAAACGCTTGCAAATACAACGAACCTGAAAGTACTATTTACAAGGTATAATACCTAGTACCTAGGCATGATTTGATTCTTTCCCAGACTGTTATACACCAATCATGGTTTTATACATAGGATGCAGTTAGATTGCAACGTCTTGTGCTAGAAAAAAAGCGGGAGCTTGGTGCTGCTGAGGATTGTATACCTCGAGTTCAAGTTGAAATCCGGTCGATGTTCACCAACATATTTGTTGCTGTGTTTAGTAAGAAGGTAGATATGCCATACGTTAGACGTTTGCTCTTTTTCAATTTAACTGAACTTTCAGGACTCCAGTGGTCGTTGTCGGTGTGACTCATTTGCTGACCTTCCAGAGCTCTTAAGGGCCCGCGGCGTTCCCCAAGAAGAATGGCCTTTTTCATTCGATCAAATCAAGCGCAACATAGACAAGGTGATCAAATGAAATTTCTAAAGATTTCATTACGTGAAACCGTTTCTTCTTTGTGTTAGAGGTTGTACTGTTTAGTAGGTGTTTGAGCCATTTATATTTATCATAGAATAAGCTTCGAAGTTTATAACTTGTAACTTAAGGGTCGATATCGTCGTTTGGACCGATTTCAAAAGGACTTTTTTGATCTGTTTGATCGTGCACGCGAGCTAAGTAGAAGCGATTCGAAGGTATTTCATATTGTGTCCAAGAAATTGTTGTACGTTCATGTTTTGTCGGTGTTTGGAGTGTGTTATTCATTGTTTCAGCAGTGATATTATATCTTCCTTTAAACAGTATTTTAATATATATTTTCCTAGTGTCATTAAATTGTTTGCCATGGTTGGAATCGGAATAACAATATTTTGAAAATAGAGTAGAGCATTAATTCGTTTGCTCATTGCTCTATGAAAGCTATGGAGTCAAATATTTCAGTCACTCTTGTATATAAGTTCCACCATTGTAATTTTGTACCTAACCTGGCTAGCGCGATACATGTTTTGATATTTTGAAAAATTTTTTCTGTTGATAACAACTTTATTATGTTGTAGGAAACTAAAAAAATGAGCAAAGTGCTGTTAATAACAAACAGATTATTATTATAGATTCTGCATGTTAAGTGTTTTCACATAACATAGTTACAAGGCTTGGTGAGTATACGAAGCGAAATTGAGATAGATCACATTTTTAAATTATCAAACTCCATCTCCACATTTTTTGTCTTGCTATACGTTTTATTTGAATGCAAATGCTACTCATAAATCATAAATGGTTTAGCTATTCGAAGATGCTACGCAACTACAGCTTACGTTCATTCAAGAAAGAGATGCACAGTGTAAAGGTGTTCTCATCTCGACTGCTTTTATAACCATAGAAAATGTAAATGGAAGCCTCTTTGTAATTTTCAAAGGTAATATATTTATCACCACCTTTTCATTGACTAGGATGTGTTGGATGCTGTTGAAAAGCTACGCAAGTCAAAAATGCATCATGAAGCAGAGCTACAAAGGAGGGAAAGCAATGAACAAGAAATTGGGAAGCAGGTGTCTATGTTTCTATCTTTGCTTACATTGTTCCAGAAAGTACATTTAATTCTTCACCTCTCTAACTTTCCTAGTAGTTTCAACATAATGAACTATTCTTTAATTATATTGATGGAATTATCAGGAAGGAGAAGTCGATTTGGATTCCCTGACCTTCGATGGTGTTGAATATACAACTCCATCATACGCATACATTACACGAACTGATGATAATGCACGAGCTCCTCCGCATATAATTCGCATAGAACGAATTTTCAAGTAGGGATCTTCTAGACTTATTTGAAATGAAAGTATTTTATGTGGTGCTTTCTATTGATTATTATTATGATTGCAGGACTGATACCGGAGACATGATGGTCAGAGGAAAATGGGTATATAGACCACATGAAACTTTGCATCTGGCAAATCGAAAGTTTATGGAAAATGAGGTGAGCATCTTCCTTTCTTTTATTCTTCCAACTATAATTAAGGTATTTGAAACTTTTTTACTTTAGGTTTTTATAACACCGTTCATTGATACAGTATTAGCTGAACGGCTATGCGGTAAATGTGTGGTTATCTCATTAAAAACGGCCATTAATAACATTGTTGAATCTGTTAATTCGAAGGATGTATATATATGCGAATGTCGCTATCTCGGAAAACCTCGATATTTTGCTAAACTAAAGGTAAACGAGGAATCTATATTGTTTTTCGGAGTAGTGAACAGTTATTTTCAAAATGTATTATATTTTATTGGTGATATCGTTCTGATTATCGAATTTCCATTTTTAGACTTGGCCGTTTGCTGATGAAGAGGAAAAGATGAAGTTGACTCCACGGTCATGTCCTCTTTCTCCTGTTCGTGTGACGAGTGATTTTATCAAAGCAGATGGTATTGCGCACAAAGAAGATGATGAAGTTAACGGGTTTTTTTTTTATTTTGTTGACTATAAACTCAAATCGACATTAATGGATGATGTGTTAAGAAATCTCACTCGCATTCATCTTCAAGCTCGGATGAAGATGACAGGTTGCGAGATTCTGTTATACTTGATATTGAGCGACCGGAGGTAAAGCTGTTGCCTCATTTGCTTTAATTATTCTAAAAGTTCACTCATTTTTAATCCTAGATCCCGGCTCGAACAGAGGCAGATGCTGATGGACGCACGTATTTTCACGCAATGCGTACTAGTAGTGGAAAGTATCATGATGTAGGCCAATTTGTATTGGTATTCAACCCGCAGAAACCGACGTGTGACGTGATGCGCATTGATAAATTATGGCGAGAGAAAGAGTGAATATTTATTTAAAATTTTTATGATGATATCAATCATCAGTGAAAGTTTTAGTGGGAGCGAGTGGTTCAGTGGTGGTTGGTTGGCTCGGCCTACAGAAATTCAGCACGATTGTGGACGGACGTTTTATTTGCGAGAGGTTTTTTCTCTTAAATATTTTGCGCTCCTATGTATGAGTTCCGTTTTTCCGTTTGCTTTGTGAAGATCAAGAATTTGCTCTGAATTTATATACTTACTTTTCAAATGTACGGCTACTTCTTTGTTCTTTTGTCGTTATAGGTCGTAAGTTCTCTCTCTCCCTCTATCTCCGATTTGCATGATAAAAAAGCTAACATCATCTTTTTGATTGTTCGTAATGAATTGTAATTCTGATTATGTAACATCTATATTTACAAGGCATGCGTTAATGCAAGGTGTCGAAAAGATGGGTTCGGAGTTTCGCATTTTGTCATTCTCCTCACTACGTTCTTGACATATTTGTATATTCCTCATGTCGTTTAATTTATTTTTAGCTTTTGAGTTATGTCGCTCATCATGACTTCACGACCCAGGGACGCATAGCTTAACATTACAAGATTTTGTTTCTGTTAAGCTGAAATGACACATAAACAACGTTCCTGTTTTTAGAATTATTATTTTTTTGAACTTCGTCCAAAAAAAACTCCGAAAACGTTAGAGTTAGCCAACATTTGTTCCACTTGTTTACAGACTGGTCTAATAAATACTATATCATTAGCGAGGCGAACCAAAATTGTTGAAGTGGTTGATCATCGATTTTTACCTTCATACCATTTTGTTATAGTTTTCTATGGGTGGTGGCTGCGGGGAAAGTGGTTTTACATAATTATAATGAAATAGTGTTAATGTGATGTATTTTTATATTGCTTCTAAGCAAAATTTTTAAATTTGGGTGCAAGTTGGTGTTTGTGTGTGGTTTCACCAAAGATTCGGTGATTTGGCATCGAAATAATTTGGGATGGTAAACATGAGCTGACTTGGAAACAGCATGATCATCACAACTCATTGTATGGACCATTCCTATGCAATCACCTGTATAACATCAAAACGAACGACTGTAATATCTCCACAAATATTACATAACGTCAGTGCGAATTGTGACAAACTCCGATAATATTCGTTTCCCTCATTCAAACTAGTAGAACCCGATGTGATGTTTTTTCAAGTGATGTTCTGTGAGGTTCAAATAGATGACTCTACTATTGAATTACCACTGGAATAATACTTACTGAAAACAATAAGTACCGAAGTAATTTCGATTCTTCAATGAAAAATAGCGTTTTGTGTTATTCATTTCTCTTTGTCATTTTACCCCTTGCTTAAATGTTCCAAAGGTTATTTTGTACAAAGTGTGAGTTGTGTGCGATTCTGTCAAATGGCAACCGGAGAGTTACAGAGGTCTAATGTTCGATGTTGGAACACAGCGTATATAAGAAAAAGGTTTCACTGTAATAAACATATTGAAATCTTTTGTGTCAGGCAATACCTCAACATTATACATTTTTTACAATGTGACTGTTCAAACTTGTAGTTGTCCACTTTAAAACCATGACTTATGCACATCGTAGTGCTAACTCGGCACTGCACTGCGCACATTTGTGTGAGCGTTCCTTTCCACTCGCTTATTTTTGTGCATACATGGCATATAAATGTATTATCTGTTATACCTCTATAAATCATATCTAGTCGTTTATTAGATAATTTTTCTTTGATAAAAATATGTTTAATAGGCACTTATAATTTGTATGTTTAACCTTAGAAAGATGCAAGTTTCTGCCATAATAAATATTCCTGCATTGCACAACTTTTCGAAATATATTTCAAAAAAAGAAAGTCAATTAATATAGATGACATATAGCGCCTTACCAACAAAAGAAGAAGTATATCACTATTAGAACAAAGTAATAATGACTTGCTTTAGGTATTCGCCGTCGAACAGCCTGATCAAACTCGACGAATCGAAGACATCCAAAGTCACTGTGCTGTTCTTACACCTAAGGAATTCGTTAAAGGTTGTGTTTATGCTACTATACATCCTTTCTCATCTTCATTTAAAAACTGTAATCATAGAGCGACCAACTGAGATTCCTGAATGTGACGTTTTTGTATGCGAATCACGTGTTCCGGGAAATTCGTTTGCCAAGGGAGAACCCTCGTCACTTTTTATGAGGCCGTCAGAGAAGGTTAGCACATAGTGATGTCTATTCTCCAATTCATTTAAGCTTGCAAATCTGTTTATGTAATGGGAGATTTCAGACCGCTATTGAAGATGATCATTACGACCTATTGAATGTTGGAGTTCCTATGCATATTGATTCTGCTAGACCTTTAAGAAAGTTCAAGGTAATTATTGCTTTACTTAGAGTTTCGTTTTTTGAGTATTATATGAGCGCGCTTGTGGATAAGCCTGGTAGATCATGAAAATTTTTTCCCAGTATCGTCTGTGCATATTTAGGTGATAGATTCCTTTGCCTTTGTGGTACTACAACTCATATTTTGCAATATGGAAGGGACATCTACCAAAATGAGAATGTGCTCCGCCGAGAAAAAGTACTACTTGTCAATGTGAAGTGGTTCCTAGTTGTAGTAGACCAGTCTGGACAGTTACGGCATGCGTTGACGAACGAGAGATAATGAGAAGATTGTTTGAAGACGCCTGAACCTACCGTGGTTTCGTTCACTATCGCAAAATGGGTGCGAGAGAACATAAGTATCGAAGAGACGCAGCATCGACCCACACTCCAGTCGCATATAGTGGAAGGTCGCCTCTTTGCACGATAGGCCATCGATTTGCTATAGAAGGTCAGATAGTGTGTGCGCTAGGGTAGGGCAGAGATGAATAGTTGGTGGGGAGAGTGTGTGAGATGTGGGGAAGTTTGGGTGGGCAGTCAAGGCAATACCAGATGGTGTGAGAACGAAGGCGACAGAGCGTCTGTGAGACAGTGTAGCAGATCGGAGAGTTCTACAACATTAGTGAATCAGTCGTTGCTTTGCTCCTCGTGCTGGTCTGACTAGTGATTGAGTGATGTCGCGCTTTGCGAATGCGAATCGTCTTCGCTGCCGCGATTTTGTCGCATGGCCGCAGCGATTCGCTCGCAGCCGATGCTGGACGGCTACCATCACCGCAATGGCGGCGGCCGCCCTCCCGCCATCTCTTCAGCCATGCTTTCGTTGATCCGCTATCAGGAGCTTCCCGCCTAGGGGCATGATGCTCCAAACAAGTATTTTGCAGAAATACGATTTTCCGTTGATGAAGTTAGATATTGTACCAAGTCTGTCTCTATTCTGCTGCTAGTAATATGGTAACTTGCAACAGTTTTAGTTTTGCGAATTTTCAGCAGATTCCCGTTTACTACTATTTGTTCGCGTTCATATGTCGTATAAGGAAATAATACGTGCTATTCATACTGTTATATGATATATTACATGAAAGTTGCAGCAGTACAAAGGGGCACGCCTACCAGATGCTGAATTTTTCATCTTCAAAGTACCATTGACAATGGAAAAGGTTAGTGAAGTGGATATTTACTGTCATACAGTGTACAAAAAACCTTGAAATTGAATTGTGTTGGTCTATTGCAACGAATTTTTCACGTTATTCTGTTTTGTGCCAATGGTCTTGTTTTTAAGGAACTATCACCGTTAGCGCGTAACGGTTCAACGGGTCCATCAGAATTAGATATGGAGCTTGATGAGAACGATACAGATGGTACTGAATCGACGGCAAGTAAGGTAAGTATATTTCTTGTTGAGATGTAATGTTACTTGCGCTCAGCATATCTTTTTATTGGATCTTTATCAAAGCGGCAGAAAAAATTTGATGTAGTGAATGTTTGAGATTATTATTTACAGAGTTTGCCAAAAAAGTAGAGCTTTTACCCTTATACGGAATGATATGCTATTGCAGTCCGGCATCATGTCAAATTGGCTCGCTGCACAACCAAAGTTGACAGCAAAAAGCAAGTCTGGCTATATCCTTTTTTCCGCCGAGATACGAAAACGAATTATGCATGAAAATCCTGACTCTGGCTTCGGTGAAGTATCCAAGATCGTAGGAATAGAGGTATTCTTGCTATTTCCGATCTATGATAGTGCTGCAAGTCAAATCATTAGGTGCAATAACAGCCTATGTTGATTTTTCTCCGAAGGATTATTTTTCAGTGGAAGAAATTGTCAGATGATCAGAAGAGACAATATGAAGTTCGCGCAGAATACATAGCTAGCGAGCGAGCTAAACAAGAAGCCGTTCGAGCTGCAAATGAAAAATCGCTTCAGGTAAGATATAGTGGTCCTTTGTCTTCACTTTGATGATTTATCGTATTATTTCTCAATATTATTGAATTTATTTCTCTTCGTTTTCTTTTTAGTCGTGAAAAATGTGATATTTTAGCATCATTGAATCAGTACATTCTTAGTTAAGTGAGACAAAAGTCATATTTGTTTTACTTTATAGAAGAGTTTTTCAGCCTGGTCAAATGCGAATATATCAGTGCAAATGGATTAATTGTGATTCACAGTTTGATAGCGAAAATGGTTTATATGAACACATAGTTCAGCATCATACTAGCCAAATTATTAGTGAGTTTTGTTCTTTTCGTTCTGATTTCCTGTTTTTATCTTAACATAATCAAGAAATCTATTTTCTAGTGGATAGCGAACAACAGTATGTGTGTATGTGGGTGACGTGTGTACGAAACAGGAAAGAGGGAAAACCGTTTCCTTCATTACCTCGCCTACATCGACATATGAAGGTGAAATGCAGTGTTCAATTTTTTTTATTGGAATGAAGATTGTTTTGTTTATTGACTAGTATCCATAGGAAAAGCACCTTGCAACATCAATGAAGTGTGTCTTTCCAAATCAGATCGGTCGGAATTTCTTCAAATTTTCAACACAATCGGCTTCAACTGGAGAAACAGTGGGTTTTCATTGATTCTATTGTGCTATATTCAATGGCGGTGTATAAGTGTGTTAACAGTCCATATTCTAGACAAGTACTTTGGTTCATATTCCGTATGGAAGAGGTTTATCAAATCAGCTACCTGGAACTACGTCTGCTTCGCAATTTTCTCACCTTAATGGACACAACAACTCAACAACTCCACATTTAAATGGCGAACATCAATATTCCGTATGTATATTTTTCTTTTTTGCACTTTTTTTTGCGTTCCTCTGAACATGCACATCTCGGAACAGTTTAGTCTACGATGCAGCAGCATCATCAACCTCCTAGTGCTCAAATTTCTCAGCAAGCGGTCCATCATCAATCTACGCCTTCTTGTTCACAAACTCCTATGGTAAGCATTATGAGTATTGTCAAAAAATTGAATGCAGGACGAAATTTTAGAATACGGGAGCATTACTTTTTTTGTGTGGCAAAAAAAATTAGGCCATCATGTGGGGATATGGTCCCTCATCAAAGAGAAAACCACGGCTTTTCTGATATTGGAGTTCAGAATGGAAGTATGGGAAGCGATGTGTTATTGGATGTCTTCTAGATATCTACTGTTTCTAAATTCGATATTGCATTGATTCTTCAGGAATAATTCATAGTTGTGTGTTATAAGAAGAACATTCATTGTGAAACGTTTTACAGCCTTCATCGTCAATGGCAGTACAAATAACTGATGCTGCACGTACAGTAGTCAAAGCTCAAGGTGCAGAGCCGGTATTTGTAGCTCCACCATCATCAGTGCACGCTCGTCGTGTGCTACATTCAGAAACATATCTTAGGTAAGTATATAGATTCAATTGCATTAGACACTAACTTTCCGAGCATAGTTCTGTGAAGCTGTCGACGCGTATACGTATTTTCATTTCATATCTTACTTTCCGAAATTGATTTAGGATTTTATTGTGAGTTGTAAATGTATCGCTACCATTAGTTCCAGAAGTTCTTCATTTTGCGCGAACCATAACTAACATCATTTTAGGTATATTGAGTCTTTGTCATCTAATCGTCAACGTAGTGTCTCTAAGTGGGATGCATCACTTAGTACAAACGCTCGGAATGCACAACCGAATGCTTCTCGACCACCTCCTACACATTGGATTAGAGTGAGTCTACGTGCTTACTGCAACGTGTTTGCTATTGTACAAAAAATCTTCTGAAAATGACCTATGGTTCGGGTCTCAGTTTTCTGATATCTGTGTGTTTTTACTTTAAATGCTCAGGAATCTCGAGGTCGACCTATTGCTAAAGAAGAGGACGTTGTCCGTGCGTTGTGGCGGTTGCGTGATGAGCTGCTGGAAAGCACGTGTAATTTGTCGGTAGAGAGAGAGTTTGTTGGTGTTTTGTGAGATAATAATCCTCCAAAAACTCTCACTTTCCACTTCATAGTGACTATTTATGAAACTTTGTTTATCATTCTCAGATCAGATTATGTGTGAAAGGCAAGTGTGCCTTGACAGTGTCAAAATATGTAAACGCGTTTTCCCCGATTAATGATCTCTCTTAGTACTGCAGTATTATTGTTTGCAATCGAACCAGGCCTTTAAATGATTTCCGTGCATTTCACGGAGTTCTGCCCAACCTCCACAGTACCGCCGTTTCAAACGACACTGTCTGCTTGTTTGCTTGCACCAGTTGCAATCTTCCATGCATAAACTCAATCCTCATTAATTGAACATCACATTTACTATCTCGCATACGGTGAATTTGTAGGTCTCTGGCCCTATGTGTACATTGTGATGATGTTTGTTATTTCAACCATTTGACACTTTTTTACTTCCGATTGTTTTGTTGAGCCTTCTTTGACGTTAAGTAAGGTGTAGTTGGTGAGGCCAATGAAAGTAAACCAATTAAATCTTGTTTCATTGTATGAAAAACAAGTAAAATTAACACGACTGTTGTGTTAAGAAACAATCATAGATCTTTAGGAATCAAAGCCCTCAAGCTCTCAACAATATAAATTACGTGATAAAGCTAGTAGGAGTAAGTGAACTGTGACGGAAATATACAATCGTACCAGTCGGTTATAGTATCACTATCATTAGGGAAATTCTCTCGATGAGAAAAATCCTAACGGATTTCCTCAGTGATACAGATGTTAACATCCAAAATAAAGCTTAACACTATCACCTATTTACAATTTGCAATTCACACTAAACTTGTGGCTGACTGTTTGTGATTTCTGTATTCGCAAATGCTCCAGGTATGTTATAGAGACGACAGCTTGCCAAGCGTTGTACAACAAAAAGATAGTGATGGAAGCAAAGATGACGCTACATTGGATGTAGTACGATTCAGTTTTCTCGGTGTGCAAAGCTAAAATCACTATATTGAGCACATAAATTCAATGACAGAGAACGCTTTGCATGGACGTGAACTACTAGAAACTCGGGAATTTCTATTAATATTCACCAATTCAACTTTCCGATCTCCACTTCTATATTTATTTCAAAACGAAGAGTTCCAAAATGTGTCTGTCTACGTTTCTAACTTATCGTAAAGCTGTCGTCGAGAATTTCGCTACCGCTATCTTAATGAATGGGTACTAATTCTTTTAATAAAATCCTGGGCGATTGCAATTTACACTTATCCTAATTTAGAATGCGTATTATTGTGCAAAACGTAAGAAAACTAACAAGCTTCATAAGCTATAAGATGATAAGCATCGCTGATAACCTGTATAACTCGTTTCTCCTTTCCTTTTTGAATTCTCCAGTGATTAATTTATAAGTTACATAGAAGCATAAGTAAAGATTACCTTATGATATAAAAATAAACAAACTGCAAAAGAATGGAAAACAAAACGAGGGAAACCGAAGAAAGATACTCGTGCACTTCTTCAAATAGAAAAAAGCTGATATGCTAAAGAATTTGCAATCAAATTTTGTTTCATATCCGCAAGTGTTTCATATAAGTGATGAATTTTATCGTCTTCTCAAATTTGTGTATTATTTACATCTCACACCACTACACCACAGGCTGTCATTAAGTGGCTATGGCGGACTGAAGCGACCTAAAACGTCAGTTCACCATGCCGATTTCTTTTCAGGTCAATTTGACATATGTCGCATAACCTTAACATTAAGATGACAATCGTTTAATTGTACGTAAGTAGCAGACGAGTTTGATACTTTGATACAGGAGTTTACAAGACTGAGTTCGATCGATAATCATTTGTTTGCTATAAAAATTGTCAACGTTTCAATTTTTTAAGGGAAGTGATATATTGTATGCAATGCATGGGACAGTAAGTGACACACATTATCGGTATTGTATTTAAAATTCCCCCGATATTTCAGAACTGTACCAGAAATTATAGTGAGCAAATCATATTAATAGTGTTAGAAAACTGAATAATATTTAAATCACAAAAAAACCGAATTTAAATGAATCAAGCGAAAAGAAATACTGAAATACTTACTATCGAAAGCCCAATTGAGTACCATGATTATGTAGAACGGTTTGAAGAAGAAGTAGAATAGGAAGATAAGTAGAGCATAGCAAGCCAGAACCACATGGAATAACTGAAATCAACTTTGTATCTACATCCAGTTTAACCTGTCCGCTAATATGGTGAAAAGCATAAGAGGTCTCTATGTAATTTTAGTTAGTTCAATTTGCAAAGAGGATGAACCATAGATGATATGCATCACATGTCGCCAGATACTGTACTTTGAATTCTGTCTTCCTACACTACATCTCAATGTGCTACTCAATACATTCTAAGCACAGAAAGATATAAAGAAAGAATGACGTCGAGATGTGGATGAGCATGTAAGTGAAGCAGATAGCTTTCTAAATTTTTTGTAATTGAAAACAAAACAATCAAACAAACCTATAACGGATCGCTATAATATTCGCCCTAATTAAAACTAAAAAACACCACGACATATGCAAAGCTTGATTGGAGCATAAGAAATAGCATATGGCAAAGTGATGACTCCAATTGTAAAATGAACAGCAGATTCAGAAGAAACGAATTTAACTGATAAGAAATGTCTCGTGGTACGAAATTTACATCTAATATTGAATAAATCTTCTGGGTTTTCAATTCAGTTTCCTTTTAAAGAAATTTTTTGAGTGGCTTTGTCACAAATAAAACGTTAAGGCATCGTTTTGACTACTTAAAGAGAAATAGTTAAGCGAAAGATTTTCTCGTCATTGTTTCATTTTCAGTGATATCATCGATAATGGTTTACATGAAAGATCCAAAATCTGGATCAACTACTTCACCTCAACTACTAAAGTTTATCGTACTACAACTAATATGATTAGTAATTAGCAGCTATTCCATCTATTTTGTTGATATGTAGACTTATCGCAGAACACTCGTTCTTATTTTAAGGAAATTTCCTAAAGTTTAGGGACGGTTTTTTTTTCGTCTAACCACAATCAACATAGCTAGCTGGCTAGCTGGCTACATTGACACTGTTCAATCGAATTCCTAAGAAAACATAATACGCAATGAGAATATAATGCGTAAAAACCAATCGATATTGATATGTTTAGTTCTTATCGCATCTTTCAATCATAATCCTATTCCGAATTTCATTCTATTAATAATATTTTTCAAACGAATAATACATGAAATTCAGCTCACGATCCAGTTAACTGACTATCCGTGAACAAGAAGACTGACCGAAGTGGCGATTAGCGGCCAAACAAAGCGATGACGTCGAACGACAACAGCTACAGCAGTAATCGCAGTGACACAAGTCGGTATCAACAACAGGAAGAGAGCCTTACGGAATTTGAAATAGAGCGCGATAAACAAAGCCACAATCACCAATGTACCGATGCATATCACAATTCGCATACTGGCCTAAACTGATAACTGTTTTTTAATAGCTCAAAGACTACAAAAAATAATAATAATAATAATAATAATATAATAATAATAATAATAATAATAATAATAATGATAAAATGAAT
>KN716151.1:602840-642843 GCA_000816705.1 Dictyocaulus viviparus | reverse complement strand
TAACTAAAAATAAATAATAATAATAATAATAATAATAATAATAATAATAATAATAATAATAATAATAATAATAATAATAATAATGGTAAAAAGGAATTTCTAATCAACATGTTTCTTTTCTTCGACCACGATTTATTCAGTAATGATGATTCATAACATCTGTTCTTGTTATATCATTGGTTATTCTTATTCGAAAAATAGATAGATTCTCAACTGCTGACTATCAGATATTTCATAGATTCATAAAAAAGACGTGTTGTTGTTTTTTTTTGTATAAATAGCTTGAGGACAAGTATTGAGGTGATCTCTTTCCTTGTGGAGATGTGCCACTCATTTGTACTACCGTTCTAGTGAAGGTCGACTTGAATCGAAATCGACTCTACAATGACCTGAGAGCAACAATTTGCTGTCAAATTAATGCTACTTACGATCTATGATTACTCTGGTATCAATTCACCAATTCACCTGAAACGTGTGAAACGGTTGGTTGCCTCAAGGTGGACTGTAACCCAGAGGTACACTTAACCCAAACATACGTCTGTCGGTGGCACGTCTTACCGCTGTGCAATGCTGCCTTTTATTTGGATAAATAATGAAATAAGAAAAGATTAGTGCTATTATTTCACAGAGTTTTTCGACCTGATATCAAAAAATCGTCTCTTAATGTAACATCAGAAAAAGAAAAAACGGAAGCTTGCTTAATGACCAACGTTGAGGTATGTCATTCCGCTGAGGTTGCGACAACTTCTTTTATTTGGTTCCTCCATCGACAGACCTTTTGCCATTTACTGAACGAAAATTATACAAATATTGCTATGATATAAATAGAATACAATAAATAAAGTAAATATCATATTTATATAATATCACTGCTTTTAACCGAATGAGGTAAAGAAAAATCAGATTAATTGCTTTATCTGAATGTTGATCTACACCGTTTCAAATTCACTAATTGTAGAGTTTTGGTTGTTTCTTTTTTTTTTGAGTTATTTTTGCTATTTTATTCATTAAATTCTGATCAGATTTCCATGAAAGCAAAAATGAGTCTCTAAAGTGAAATATCCTCAAATGGATGAGGGAGTATCGTAAAGTTTAGTCTGTAATTTTATTAAAACAACAGATTTTTCGAACAACAACGGACGTTAGAAACAAGCCTTATTATTGATGATGAGTAAATGATTTTTTTTAAGAGATTCCGTTTTTAAAATCAAATCATTTTGAAACGCTTCGGATTCGACATAAAAGAATAGCCGCCGTTTTAAAAATGTATGTTAAAAGTTCACGTAGAATATCGTGAATGTCAAAAATTTATCTAATAAATGAAAATAGAATGAGGTCAAGAGAGATCATCGCACGTAAATGACTTTTATTCCCTCTAATGGGACGACGTTAGGAAAACGTCGAAATGGGACAAACGATTTGTAAGAGTGAAAAAAAATGCCCTATTGAGATTTTTGTTGTATTCAAATCATCGTCGAGTTAAAATTGAACAATGAAAGACGAACGAAAAACAAACAGAACAGTGCGATGGATGGTGAGAAACTTTCGCTACAAAGAATGACGATGATCATCTTCAACGCGATCGCGCTCAAACTCTATAACCTCATCACTCGCTTACCATTATTTCAAATCGTTCAAATTTATTCAGATTTGAAATGATAGCTTAATACTGAATGTTGTGATCAAAAAAAAAATATGTTCTTTGATCTTTTAGAACTTAGTAGATCGTTTTATTCTCTGGTTTACTATGAATAAGCATAATGTTGTATGATTTAGTTGAAAGATAAATTGTAAACAATCATAAGAAGAGAAACAAACGAATCGTAAGACGAAATGAAAAGAAACAGAAGATGAACGTAAGAACGGAACGTGAGAAAAGAAGAGGATGTTCATACCTCTTTATGATGAGGTTGGTGACCTATCGATTGAAAATGTTCAAAAAACATAGAATATAGATTATTTTTAGTTGAATATACCTACTTAAAGCATCGTATCTAATGAGTTCTATATGAGTATTTCATTCAAATGCTTCTTTATTCATTAAGAAATAATCAGTTCTCAGAATGATTTCATTAAGCGAATTGAATAATAAATTGATTTCATTGAGAAAATACATAACAATAGAAATTTTCAACACCAATAACCCTCATGAAATGAGTTAATGCTGAAAATTTTCAACACCAATAACCCTCATGAAATGAGTTAATGCTAATCAAATTGAAAACGTTATTTTCACTTGGTTCAAAAGTTTCTTATAAGAAAATCTCATAGACGTTCTAGTTAGTAAAATAAATATTCAAATGAAGTGGTACGAAATTTAAATAGAAGCCATAATAATTAAAATAATATATACTTTCATAGTTAGTTTAGTTTATTTTTATTGACTATGATAGTTTATAATGGTTCTGTTCTTATTCCTAACCGTAATGATGTTAAGTGTGATTCACAAAACCTCAAAACTGAGGTCATAAAACCGCAGGCGCAATAGGTTTCCAGGATAGATGGACATGAGGTTCTCAGTTTTCTGATTCACTCAGCATCATTAGAAATTGTGTACTTTTTAGAACAGGTACTCACTAGGTATGGACGTACTGTACATGGTATAATAGTACTAGTGTTTTC
Source organism: Dictyocaulus viviparus (assembly GCA_000816705.1). Classification (NCBI taxonomy): domain Eukaryota; kingdom Metazoa; phylum Nematoda; class Chromadorea; order Rhabditida; family Metastrongylidae; genus Dictyocaulus; species Dictyocaulus viviparus. Next base: position 640,221 of record KN716151.1, on the reverse strand, counting down.
TTTCTTTACAATTATAATACACTTTTTATCGATCGAACATCCCTGATGATTGATCAAATTCACCTATACGATATGAATGATATTATTACATTTGAATAAGAAAATAAATGATGAGGTAATGTTCTATTGAGGAATCTTATTTCAATGTTAATGATAAGCCATGAGAACAATCTTTAGCAGCCTTGAAAAGTGATTTTTGTCATGTGTGACGTCATCATGAAGCTTATCAAACGTAAAGGATGGTATGTACGTCATCATTCAAGTTTTCTTTCAATCAGAAGACACCTAGTAAAAAAAGAACACGTTTATTGCTCTTTACGATAACGTCTCTAGGAAATCTCATGAATCATAGTGTTACTTTACACAATAAACTAACAATTTTTACAACTTTTTTTTATTAAACTCATTGAATATTTGAATGGATGCGTGTTGAAGAAATTGGATCGTAGCCAAATGTTGATTTGTGTCGGTTTTCATTATGATTTACTCATTGTAACTCATATTAATGAGGACAGAACAACATGCGGTTTACTCGTCATCAACATTGTTATCTATTGTGAAATGATGAGTAGGACTTAGGTAGAGCACAAAATATCTACAGTAAGCTACAAGCAGAGTATTTCATGTGGTCAAAGGAAAAGCGTTAAGAACTCGATTCGATGGACGATTCGCCTTGGGAAATAAATTTATGCATCGTCTTAAACTGGTTCGAATTGTTACATATCGTGTGTTGGATAAGATAGGCAATGTATTTGAAATCTAGTGTGATTTTTTTCAAAAATCTCACGAGACACTTTTAAAAATGAAATGACTATGAAACGATTTTGTTAGCGAATTCTTTTTGAAGATTTTCTCTGTAAATGAGAAATTACAAGGATCGAATAGATGAGATGTGAATGGAAACAACGGGGGGGGGAAGGGAGGAAAGGGATGGGGAGAAGGGGGATTGGCTACGGCTACAAACCAGTCGACGCATTTGACACGCATAAAGCTAATAAGCAACGAAAGTTAAGAAATAAAAATTAAAACTGAATTGAAAATATGTTCGGAATGAGGATGATTAACAGTATTTCGATCAAATATTTACATATTTATAACTCTCTTTAATAGTTCTATTGAACTTGAAACATGAGGTTCAGTTTTTTATGAAGACGTCAATTAACAACGGACATATTCGTTTTTCAAACGACTCACGATTGATTCAACTTTACAAAGATTCCCTCATTAATTAATTTACAATGTCAAGTCTTCAGGTTGCACATTGAGCATCAATGTTTAATTTAAGACATCGAGTTTATACTGATCATATATCCACCTTAATTGATCTCATCACAACAAGATTTAACTCAAGCATTTTTCAATTCATAAAAATCTTACGACTTCTTGATCATAATTTAAAAGATACACTACTTCTCAACGTATTATACACCTTCTTCAGCCTGTATTCTTAATCCTATTTGTCGTGACGTCTTTCATACGAACTAGTTTATTCGGTGGTTATCCTAGATCTCACAAACTGATATCTTGAAGCCGTTGAAATGCATCAGCATTATATATTCTACACGATAGTGGATGGCCTAAATGAGTTTGAAAGGACTGGAATTTAAAAAGCCACAAAGATTAGCATCTAATAAATGGAACGACCATCCATTAGACCGGTTAGAGAGGTGTCCGCTGGCCCAAGAACTCTACCCGACACTCTTATCTACTGCAGTGTTCGGAGTGTTAAAACACCCGCCAAAATCTTAACTGTTAATACTAATAGGCTTCCCTGAGATCTACACTTACCTTGGTGAAGATTCGTACCAAAAAGCCACCACATTTCAACTATTCTCGAAATCTCGGTATAGTTTCTCATTTATTAATATTAGTAATAATTGTGGATTGCAGTGACAGTTTCCCATTGACACGCAGAACCGAATCATTTACGGCCAACTAGCAAGCATGCTAGGCTTCCCATCCCTCCGGGGTTGGTAAATTGGTACTAGAGAAATCCGGGTAAGATGAACAGCACTAATTCGCTGGGTCACTGTATAGACCAGGGTCGCACTCAACCACCTTCATGATATCAATGTGAACACGAATGCCTATGCGCACTGCGCAAGCTTATCTTGTTTTACTGATAAACCACCACTACATCAACAAGCTTTAGTGTTCATGTTGTCTGTAGAGAGATGTTCTATGTGCTTCACAAAGTCTATGTAATCATAAATCTTCATCTATCGAACACCGAACATATAACAAAAAATTTCACCGTCTATAAGTTAATGAGCACCTGAATTACGAATTTGAAATTGTATCATATGAGCATCCGCTTTTCGTGATTCGGAAATCACAACGGAAACCTGTGCAAGAAAAAGGGTCCTAATTAAATTGAAAAAAGTACCCATATATGACTGAGTGAATAGTTAGCTGACGACACAAATTTTCCTACGAGTCTTTTAGGCGTATAGAACTCGTCGTTAAACGACATGAACGCTTTTCACCGTTCAAATAACTTTGTGAAACAGCGTTTTGTGCAAAAGGTATCCCTAATCTAAAAAAAAATAATCAACATATTATCTAGATGATATTCGACCAATGGATTAAGCAAAGCTGTAACCGTCCGATGGGATAGGGTTCGAAGTGAATGGAGAAAAACATTGAAGCTTGAAATTAAGATATTACCACGAAGTGCTAGACTAGAATGCGAATAAATATTCGAGAACAATAATTACCACACATACACTCAATGCACTAATAAGGTGATAATCCGTAACGAAAACTTAAGAGACTGAGACCATAATTGAAAGACAATATTTTCAGTGACAATGAAGAAATCATAAGTTAGTACAAGCTATAAAAAGTAATAAAATGATTTAGAAAACCAGCGCGTGAAATTAGTTAGTAACACACAAATAGGAGCTGCTCAAGTCGGGGCTGTGGGAACGTCGACAGTCGGGTTAATGGGGGCGTGACAAGGCGCCACGTCGATTGAGGACAGGATACTGTCGATGCCGAGGAGACAGCCCTCATCAACGCCTTCGTAGACAACATCCTGTAACAAGAACTATTCAGGTGATCATTTTAAATATGGAAATATACGGTACCACAGCCAAGTAATTTATTAACAAATGCTTTGAGATGAATGAATAGCAGAATGTAGTACTTTACTCCAAAAACTTCTAATGAACATATGACATAGAAGACGAGAATTGACCAGCGCTTTGGCGTACTGATATTTTTTATACTTCAACATAGCGTAGTGTAAGATTTTAACACGAAATGTCAGAAGCTCGCCGAGGACATTTTGATATAAGGCATGTGCATAATAGAGACACATTTAATTACCGTAACGAAAGAATGATGAGGAAAGTAGCTTTGTACCACACTACTGAGTAACCGCAGAACGATATTAGAATTAACAAACACCAAAACATACAAGTGTCGGCCAATCATGCTTAGAAGAATCACCAAGGTTTAAAAAAGTGAACTCAACTACGTTGCTCTATATATGTACACTCTTTCCAATGTTCTATTCGGCAACGGATGAAATATGTTCTACTTATAAATGATAATCCATATTACAAACGTCTACACTTCATTCAAATTTATAGGATGTAGCTTTGTACCATTAGGCGTTTTCAAAATTCTCTAGCACTACAAGAGACCAGTAAACATTATAACTGGTCAAACAGAACTTGCCATAAGTTTCTGACATAATTTTGCAGTGAAGTTAAAAGATTTCTCTTCTATATATTAAAATCACTAGAAATATATCCATAAAAACAAATGCATCGGATTGCTAAACTACCAAAAGTAAAAGCTCATGAAATCATCACAAAAGCGATAATATAAAATATGTTTCTATTTTGTAGACTATTTTCCGATAGAAAGTCTTACAAATTTCGTACTGAAAATCGACATGTTACTGCTGCTGCTTTACAGCATAATTTCCCACTACTAAAATGAAAGACAATTTTAAAAATATCAGAAATAATAGTTCGCATTCGTGGTCAACACAATATTCCGGGAGTAATTCAATGCAGGCTTGGTCTTCAATGATTCTAGTTGATCACTCTTCAACAAGTTACTGCTGCTAATCTTACACAAATTTCTTTGATACCAATTTACCGAATCTAGAGAGATAGCGAAGACGGTACAACTTAGGGCGACCGCGAACATCATTAGTCTACGTATGACTGTGGCACGTCCGTCCCTGCGCTACACACAGCCCAGCCCAATCGTATATCTGCGGGCAAATTTCTCTTTGTAAACAACTAAAGTTGTGAGTTTATTCTTCTAGTAACCTTGATAGGTTGCGGTGACTTTATATTTGCATAAATTGTATTCGTAGAATTTCGGCGGGACTTGGAACTCACAGTGATTGCAGTACGAGGGTACGAGGATCACGGTAGTGCAAATTAGTAGCGCACCAAACGGGACATCTGTAAGCTGCCCGTTCAATTTCCGCCCGAAGTTTCATTTTCTTCCTTTTAAAATTTATATTTCTACATAAATGTTGGACGGATTTGTATTACGTCATCTGTGACAAATATCCTTCATTGGGAGTCCTAATTCGTCACCCTCCCACCAAGTCTTGCTACTTGAACCCACATCATGATCTCACCTGTAGGATGATACGAACAGTCGACCAATCAAATGCGTACAGCCCTCTCCTAACCAACCACAATGTTTCGCATGGTGAGGATTGCAGAGGCATGGAAAAACACGCCCATCATACACATATAGCCGATACAAGACACAACATTGATTAATGATCCCGTGCGCATGAGCGGTTCGTTCAGTATTCCAAATCTCCGTGCCACAACATTCTTTTCTATTTGTCCTTTATTCATTGGCTCTATACTATCATGGAATGCATTTAACCATTGTATTTCTATGCTGTAATAGTTTTCTTATAGTTCTTTTCTATTTCTATGGCTTCACGTACACATACCAGTTTGGCTCTGTTGCATTTATTGCATACTATAGAATATCAACTCGTATATTCGTTGCTAGTTGTTATTTATTACAATGGTTTAATTACCCCAGTTTGTGGTTTTCGCATTCTACCACCATTATTGCTCAATGATCAACTAACTACTTAATCATACACACAATGCAATCCAACCTCACATCACTCGTAACTCTGCGCCACAGTCGCGACACCCTGCCAGCTACGCCGCAACATTATGGTTATGGAAGAACACATTGTTACAATAACACACGAACGAATACTTATATAGGCATTTGGAAATATTCAGGCACTTCAACTAAATCATCTAGCAAATCTTGTCTAGGCTTAGACGATGGACATTATTTCGATTATTATTGATTTAGGCGTTCTTCTTCTCATCTTCTTGCAATACGAAATGCTTCAAATGAATTTCGCCACATCTCACAGCAGAGGACGGGACTAATAACCGAATCCTTTTATGCATACAATGTCAAGGATAACAGCCATCCCGAATTAACTGTGAAATAAACGCGATATCGACGCCGTTTAATAAGAGATATGAATAGCGGCAGTGTTTGGATGAATAGAAATAGTTGAAACGAAATCAAAAAATTGTGATTAATTTAGTGGTAAAAGACTGGATAATAATTCGCTGGCTGTGTAGCCCATATGCTAGATTTAGTTAACCGAAATGCCTTCGTCATTTTTTAGAAACATCACAAAAATCCTTTACAACATAGAAGACACCTTTATTGTTTTAATTTTGCAAGGCGACATACCAAGTTTCCAATGACTCAGAAGGAAAAATCCCATAAGTTTATGCCTTACTATAATTATACAAGTACTACGCGCTAACTAATGATACCATGCAAACGGAGTCGATACATTGATACCAGAAAAATCTGGGTAAAACAAACCACTGGATTTGTGAAAAGTGGTCAACTCAAACCACTCCATAGACCGAGCTTACATTCAACCACGCCAAAGCTTATCTTATTTCAAATATAATTGTAGAATATAGATGTAGATTGTAGATTGCAATGGTTTGTAGAATATTATGTATACAATTGTACTTATAATTCATTTTATCACCAAAACATGTATCGAATCGCGATCTGGTTAACCGTTCTGCTCAAAAGTCAACACCCAAATCATGATCTACTGTTTCATTGGCACGGAATAAACCTAACGTTTGCTTATTGCACTAACCTGTGCGAATCCAGGAAATGTGGAGTGGGCGAAGTCTATCAGCCGTAATCGAATCGCGTCATCTGTAGTAGAATCTGCCGCGTCGGCATCAAAAGCAAATAGCAATGACGATGAGAAGAACCGGTAACCAACACACTCAACCAACGTTGCTCTGAGTTCACGCAATCTGAAATATATCTGTCATCGAAACCTAAGCTTTTAATGAACCAACTGCGATTAATATGTTGGTCGAAATATGGATTTCTGGACCACACTCAAGACATACATTAATATTACTCAATATACCAGTGAATGTATACTGACAATACCGAAAAAAATTGAAAATATCGAAATCGTATTTTTGTAATAATCACTGTGAATTACTGCACAGTACAATCAGAACTCTGTCACACAAAAAGTATGAATCGCTACCATAAGTTTTGTCATCAAAAAACTCATTCAATGCATTAAAGAGAGCATCACAAACATATAGAAATAATAGATATACCTAAAACAGATGAGATGTACCGACTTTCCCTAATTGCATGGTTTAGACGATAACTGAGCCAAATTCAGCAACAACCTCATTACAGACAATAAACACGTCAGAGCTTCTTTCATATAAAAATAGTGCAAAATGTAAAAGCCTTAGCTCGAATCGATTAGTCGGCTAGCTGTCCACTCTTCAATACTTCTTCAATTATACTATTCAATATAGCGCGTATTTATATTTGTGGACGTAACAAGTGAACAATATTGGAGTTCAAAATCCCTAACCTTATGGTAGCTATATCAAAATGAGAATGTTTAGAAGTCCTTGTATTATTAGTAAATCGAAAGTTCATATCTAGTGCAACGATATTGGATCGGCAGCGTACACTTACACTTACTTACACGCCAATTAATCGGAAATCAGATGAACCGGACACATGAAGCGTATAAACGGTGGCTAATGTACTATAATAGCAAGAAATAGAATTTTGACGAACAAATCCAGAATAACTACAAAAGAACAATCAACTCGTCAATCAAACTTCTCTACAAAGGTATTTAAAAGTAAATATTATGCCGAACGAATTCTTAAAGACCGGAAGTAATTCACCATGTTATGTTTGCAAGTACTGCGAGTAAGTAATTCACCTGAATTTACTAGCGTCCCTTCAGATCAATCGATGATCAACAGGACACAACATATTAATAGTTTGAAAATTAACTGATTTATATTTAACATATAGAATACGAATTGCAGTAAAACTCACAGCAAAGCGATGATTAGTACTTTTCTCATGCCAATAAATGAACCTATCCAAAAGAATAAACCTACATAATTCAAAAGAGCGTTGTTAGTTTCAATTCAATGTTTCTCAGTTCTTATTTACAGAGTATGAAATTGGGAATGCAGATTTTGAAAGCATGTCAAGATCAAATAAAGTTGCAAACGTATATAACTTTCTCGTACAAAACCACAAACAAAGAAAACGATAAATCTGACAACCTTTATATTTAGCCTCAATGTTTTCAATTATACAAGCATGTCTCCTCTGACACAGTATAATTTTTCTTAATTTATTAAAAATAGTCAGCAAAGCATTAGGACAAAGATACGAACAAGTAGTGGCGTAATTTATCCCTCTGAGAGAGATGGACCACTCATTCGTTATCTTTATGATTGTGTGAGTCTGTTCTAAACAATGACAGGAAAGGACCAGTCTGTTGCCAAATAAGTGCTGCGTACTCTTCCAGCTCTGGTACCAATTAACAAACCCTAAAGGGATGAGAAACTTCGTTGGACAGGGACCAGACTCGAACCCGGATATATCGAGTTTGTGTATCACTGCGACCCCTACAACTACCGTGCTACGCAGCCGTATCTTAAGGTTTAAAGCGCGATTCGATAAAATCCAAGCATTGTATATATCCAAATTTCGCTTCCACTTATCTAAGTAAACCAATGATTTTCTTATTTTGAAACTGCTACTGATACCAGCAATTCTTTAAATAATTCATAAAAATTGTTAAAAAATCAAAATGAATAAACATTGGGAACAGATTACGAAAGGACTAACGAAAAATGTGAAAAAATATCTGCATTCATAATAAAACATGTATCATTTTTGTAAATTAGCTTACTTGTGTCTAAGACGGGCTGCTCGCCCAATCCCACACGTGCGAACAAATTTTTGAAGATATGATCGGAATTGAGTTGCATCCATTCGTCGGCCCTCCTGTTTGTCGACAAAGGTATATGACTATAATTTTTCACTTTTAAAAAAGCAATTTGACAAGTGAAATTTCTTGCTATATAATGATACTTTTATGCATAAAATACAAATGAAAATAAAGAAAACGATTAATGATTCAACTTTTGTCCTGAATTCATACAACTGCATTCCAACCATCCTCACTCCCAACGTTGCACTAGTTGAGTCACGGCACTTTCTCAACTGTCGGCGGCGTTTAGACTCGGAAGCATCGTCTCCGTGTTGCCTAACAAAACAAAAGAGTTACTGAGCTCATAATTCGAAAAACCTGGTTAAAAAGTAGACCGACGCAACAAAATAAATGTGTGGCTTGCATTCACCTTGTACCAATCTTGAGATCTAGAACACATGGTCTTGAGAATGTTGCCACAACGTTGTTCAGAAGAATAAACCAAGAATAGGAACCTTCAAGCAACTTATGAACAACCTGAAGTGCAGCAAAATAATTCCCAACCTGGAAATGTGACATAACGCGGGAATAACAGACCATGCTCTGACATTCTGCACCCCAATAATTGTTCGGCACTCGATCCGTAATCACCTCGACTCTCCCAGATTCCCCTAAACGAAAACGAACTGATCCAGACCTCTTCAATTTTGGATGGCACTCCACAACGGGTTCGGCAACTAAGCGCAAGTCGCCATCATCATCTACACTAGCGCACACACGAACACGACCTTAAAATAAAATACTTACAAAAAAAAAAGAAAAAAGAACGAAAACTGTAAAATTTTCAACACAAGGCAGATCTAATAAATACGAAAAACAAACCACAGTAGTCTGGCACAAATGGTCGTAAATTTTCGCTCATCAACTCGTAAAAAGCTAATTCTCTTGTGTTCATTGGTTTTGCAACATGTCCAGTGCACTGCAGCAGTCCAAAATGACCTCCAACCTGGAAAATATAATAGTAGCATCAAACAAAATCTATGAATAGACGATGGAATAATACGAAATGCATCATTGATAGTCTAGATTACGAGCAAACAACAACAAAATTATCTTTATAATCAAACTACACAAATCTCCTAAGTTAAAAAAGTGTAAGAGTAAGAATAAGAGTAAGAATTAGTGAAATCCTACCAAGTAAAGAATATTGCAAAAAATTTAATACTGAAATTCTGATGAAATATCCTTACGTCATTTAGGCATGCAAGCTGCAAGTGGTAATCATCAAGAACATTATAAAATTAAACTTTCAATTGTTCCTTTTCTGCATATTTTCCAGTTAGAAAAATTCTGCCTATCTACTTCCTTCATACAGTTTTTTTTCTTTGCTAAGGGCCCGGACGATTATTAAACTTTCATAATTGTAAGCATAAACATCTTTTTGATAGGAAAATAAAAAATTCGAAATTATTCAACCATTCTAATGATGACGTTGGTAGTTCTTTTTCTGTCCGTTTTGGATACAACATTTAGATATGACAGCAACTTCAACATTATTGTTTTACTACGTTTTTAAATATTATCGTTTAACTTGAAGGATTATCAGGTACAAGCATTAAATTTCTACAAGATTCGATGGAAGTCTCTACAATTCATGTAGTCATAGAACAATATTCTATTATAGACAGAATCACGAATATAATTATCAAAAGACGGAAAAGACGCGAAAAAAATTTGTCTATCACATACGGAAGTCCAGACAATATTTCCCTTTTTTCTGAAAGATAAAATTGTACAGCTAATATGCGAATACACTCAGAGTCAAATAGAGTAAGTCACAGCAGGATCGCAAATACTGAACCAATAAACTGCTGCGCGAGCTTATAGAGAAAATGAAATAACATAGTGACGTAGAATGCTCTTTTGTTTAAAAATCGTGAGCATACCTGATGAGGAAATCCTGACAGTTCCATATAGTCTTGTCGTTCAACAAAAGCAAATCGACCCAAATAGCGCTTTACTCTAAAACGGAATTAATTTCAAATATAAAAATTAACATACATAAGAATTAAATAAGACAGAGAAAGTACGATAGAGCATCAGGTATTTTAGTACAGAATCACACAAACATTACCACACTTGAAAATGGACAGAGTTCACGCAATTATCAATATAAAAACGGAGTACACTGTTGACCGACTTCATTAATGGATCATTATGAAGTGGTGAAGACATTTGAAAACATAACAGTGGTAGAAGAGTACGAGCGAAAGATGCATGAGGAAATCGATGGCAGCATGTGCATCCTCACCAATAAGTTATATCAAAGCACATCGCCGCGCTTCAAGAATACCAAAAAGGAATCTACACAGAAAAAAGGACATACAACGAAAATCAATTTGTTTCAAAACAACGTCCAGAATACCATGCAAATGTTTAAATCTTGAAATCAAAAAATACAACTTTGAAGTTTAAATATCAACATAATGCCCTTAATTACAATATTATGATCTAACCACGGAGCTATCACACAGGAATGCATAAGAAAAATTTGGTGAAGGTATATTGGAAATTTCTACTTGCTACAGTTTCACATTTGGTTTTAGAATCAGCACCACATTAGACAGTTATCCAATAAACTAAAGAGGGTAACCACTTGTTATCATTTTTCAAAATTGCCGTTTTTGCTGATGGGAATTATTATAGAATCAATAGGTGAGTCAACGATTTTACAAGCACATTTTGATAATATCAAGCATGATAGACAATCCGCACAGAGATCAATTTGAGCATTCGAAATCACTTTAGTTCGCACGATATTACGTCTTTAAACAGAGGGGATAAAATGATTTTGTTCGAATACAAAACATGATGAAGAATAAGTATAGTCCATTATTAAATGCATCGTGGACTAAGAAAACGCACGTATCTCGCGTACCGATATGTCTTCACGAGAAATAAGTGTAAAACGAGCAGGAGCAGAGACTCAGAAGGCTACGAGAGGCATGAGAAAATAGAACTGCTCGACACTGAGTGCAGCTAGCTGCATGAGAGCTGGCGCACTAATCATAAAGGGAACGGGAAATACTGGCTTAAGTGCGATGGCTGCTATACGAAGTGGACTACTCGATATTCTTGTTCATGGAGAGTGGTATAGAGTCTACGCAACACTTGATCCAACTGCTATTACACTTCAGGTGAGCCCTTATTTTCTCATCATATCTTATTTTAGTGTGCGTATTTATGAAGTTCAGATAGTCAGAAGCCAATCATTCATCACCAGTCATTCAACAAGATCTTTTCTTAACTAAAAAATGCAAGAGTATGCAATATGTCAACAGCAAGAATTTAATATATTTAAGCGTAATTCTGATTCCGGTTGAGGAATTTATAGTTTTGATGCAATGGAATTCGATGGCATTAAACTTGTCCTGAGTTAAAAAAAACTAATTCCAAGTAGATAAAATGTATTTAGACAATTGACAATGACCAAAACCAAGAGCTAGATGCTGAAAAAAGGACTGTACGCGTCGTAAAGTATGACGGCAATGGCCTCGGAATCAGTATCAAAGGAGGTCGTGACAATAATATGCCTATCGTCATAAGGTGAGCTCTAAGCTAAATTCAAAAGTTGTTTTCCACCTATTAATGTCTTTTACAGCAAAATTTTCAAAGGAATGGCTGCAGATCACACAGGTGAATTATTCGTTGGAGACACGATACTTGCAGTCAACGGAGAGTCTTTGATTGATGCAACGCATGATGATGCTGTCCGAGCTCTGAAAAGAGCAGGACGTGTTGTAGATCTATATGGTAAGTCAATACTAACTATAGAAATGCTTGTATAGATGAAACATGTTTCTACTAAGTATACTAGTTTGGCTATTATCAAACATCCACAAAACATCAACCAATTATTAATTCATGTTTGTTACTCTTAAGTACTGCTTTTTAGTGCAGTATAAACGAGACGAACTTGTACGACGTGAGAATATTGTGGAAAATATTGAATGGGATGATGATAACCATGACAGAATTCGTGCTATTGGATTAAAGCTTGCATATGTTGCTCGGGCTGGTATTGATGCAGATGCTGAAGGAAGAATATTTGAGGTTAGGAGCAAACACATAGTATAACTTTAGTTCAACAGACCGTCCTATTGTTATAGATGAGAAGTCCTTCTGGACGATATGCTTTAGCACTTCGGTGCGCGTCGTCTGTGGAAGCCGATTCATGGTTTGAAGTAATTCATGGTTGTGCAAATGCATTACTTACTCAAGCACTAGCTCAAGTAATGTTATGTTCATAAAATTGTAATGAACCGAAGTGGTATCAAAAAGATTTTCTTTTCAGGTAAATCTTATGTTAGGAGGGAATCCACAAGTAAGAAGAATGGGTTGGGTATCAGAACAGGTGAGCACCATTAGATTTAAGAAAGGCTAATAGGTAGCAAAAACTAGTCATTACATATATGTGTGCATATTGTCATAATTCAATAATATAATAATATATTATAACAACGTATAAGGTGCCTATATATTTACACACATACATATACACGAACGTGGAGTCATACTGAAAAAAAATGGTAGGGTAAGCAGCACTAACTTTGCAACAGAAACACCTCCAACATAACACCAAGACAACGGATGGGTAAGGCAGACATAAGAGATATAGCAATATCAGATTCAAAAATATTAGTTAATACAAATAATGTTGAAAATAGTGATGAAATTACAGATTTTCTAAATGAATTCTGCTCTCAGAATTCAATAGTCGAATCTCAATCTATTTGTAAGAGATGAAAATCATATCTTGAAATTCTTATAGTGATAAAGTTAACCAGATAGCAAATTCTTTATTAGCAGAAGGCAGGTGTAGAAATGTTTATGCTGTTTTGTTCAGCATATCCACCAATAATTTAGTCTGTAATAACAAAAAGTATATTCATAAACTCTTCAAAACATTCTGAGGAAAATAAATGTAAACAGATCTCCATAAATCTAGAAATCGTAAAACCTAAACAAAAGTTACAGTTTCTAAAAAGTTATGCACGAATTTTTATTAGATCAACGAAGAAGGCACAATCGTTTGGAAACCAAGGTTCTTAACATTAACCCAAAATGAACTGCTGTTCTATGAGGCCGTTCCACAGATGAAAACAGAGTGGGCTGAACCACGCATAACACGACCGCTCGTCGCTACGAGAGTAGTGCAAACTACCTCCAGGACAGCCCCAATTATGAAAGGTAAGGAAGAGAATCTTTTACGAAACATCTATATTTTTCAGTTCCTAGTTGATATTAATTAGTTACCAAAGTTGCCAAAAGTACGTTGAAGGCCTATCTGACTTAATTTCTCTGCAAATTCGCACCGGAACTCAGAATGGCGTACGAACACACACATTGCGAGTGGAAACTCATGCTGATCTTGCTCAGTGGGTTCGTACAATCGTATTAGGAACATACGAAGCATGCTCGGAAACGTCGCAGGTGATGTTTAAACGGAATTTCTTGAAGCTATGTATAACATTGCGAAAGTAAGAACATCTGGCCTATAATTTGAATCTCTGTTTTCACTACGACTTCACACGACATAGCAATTAAATATAATTAACATCCAAAATTATAAATGTAAAATTAGACTATGGTGACAAAGATTATTAAATGGTGAAAATTTATCAGTGAGTGATCAGGTGACTTCACCTTGTAATTGGCGAGGAGAAGATTGTGAATTAGTGGTCAATTTGGACACTGGAATCTCGCTATCTAGGCCAAACAGAGAGGTAAAAAAGTAGAGATAACAGAACATTCCGAAAGATAAAATATGGTACAGCACATTAAACCCACCTATATAGATATTGTGGCACTACCCCTTTGAGTCTATTCGAGCGACAGGAGACGACGGCGGGCGATTCCTATGGATAGACTTCGGTCCTCCTAACGGCGAACAGGTAAAATGTATATTATATGTCAAATTAATAGCTGAGGTAGAATAAGAATAAACCTCGGAGTATTTACCGCATACAATATTATTACCACAGTGCATAGAAATCTTGTATTAAAAATAACAACAAACAACCATTTTAGGAGTTGGATCTCATCACATCTGCTAAACCAATAGTTTTCATTCTACATTCATTCCTAGCAACAAAGGTTTACCGACTTGGTCTGTATGCATAACGAAACAATGAGAGGTCAGTATCATAAAACGAATAAATTGTGCAAAATAAATTCTATCTACGGCGAATTAGTTCCGCGGAGCGCCATAAGCATCTGGCATTCGCTCAATCGAGAATCTATGACCAAGAACATACATAATCGGAACACCGGGGATTTTCCGCAACCTCCGTTTCAAATCCCGATCGCATGTCGCCACAATGTAACATTTGTGCTGAAAAAGAGATTTCAGACTATGTTAAATTCAATCATGACGATTAGAAAACCCCATAATATCCTTCTGTACGATCGGCCTTAGAAGTTATATAGGTCCCAATCTATTGATAGACAACCCGCATACCAATAACGTTTGCATGGCAGTGTAGATTTATATCTTATTTTTTTATCAATTTCCTTGACAAAAGTAAGCTTAAGTGGACCTGTTCATTGTCTGTGAAGTACGGAATTTAACGACACCTTTAATCCCTACCACCTTTCTTATAAAACTGTCACAGTAACTTCTAGCAGTTACAAAGCAAATTATGTTTCCTAAAATAACGCATTCTTAGCCATTAATTTGTTTACAGTCCACACACCATTCTTCATGTTTTCTTTTTTGTGTTGAAACGTTGAAATTGTTTCTTACTATAGAGAAAAACGAATCTTCATCAGTATGGTGATCAACGTAATAAGCGCAAGTTTGAGGCGCTCGAAAATGAACTGTTTTATAAACATTCCTGTTTCCAAGAAAACACAAATGACCAGATCTCTTCCATGAATTAAAAAATGAAGGCAGTTACTTCAATATTCTCGTACATATTCTTGTATGCTAATTATACAAACGAGAAATAGCAGTCACCAAACGAATGAAATTCTTCTATGATCGCAATGTGTACTTCTACAACATTACTGCAATACAACAACTGCTACTATTGATTACACCATTTGTCAATTTTAATGTAGTTCAAATAAAATGCAATAGAAGTATACCCTGTTTCTTGAGCAGCATTAGCAATATCGCTGAGTAAAAGTCAGTATCTAATTCAGCTGTTCAAAAATTTGCAGGTAACTGAGCTCCCATAAAGTATGCTTCCTTATTAGTAATTACCTAACAATACTTAACTATTATTTACTATGAATTATTATTATACTAAAAAGGTGCCACACTAGCGCTTATATAGTTCACGGTTCAAAACCTCTTCCCGATTCCAGGAAATCTTCTATCATTCTAGAGTTGCTGCACCGCTACTCGACACGTCCGGAAGAAAAAGAAGCAATGTTAAATAGGAGTCCGGTTGGCGCAAAACATTGTACAAACAAAATATGTATCTGGATTTTTATTACATAATTTAAATATATTTTAGAAATTTACCCAAAAAATTTAATTCACAAAATGGCTTCACTTATGTCAATAATTCCAAACTAGTGACATGTCACTACCATTACAAGATAAATATGTATTGAACCTGTATTGCTAAGTACCTCAACGTTAATACGAATTCGTTTTATTGGTGAGTAAGAATACCAAGAAAATTTTGTAAAGCTATTTAATGCATATATGCAAGTACATGCATGTATCCTACTGATCTGCTTGTAACTGCACTAAGGATGCACATATACGCTCAATAAATTAAGCAGCAGTAGTAATGTGAACATTCCACATGCACGGCAGTAACAATTTATATTTACTGCATTACATACAATTCTTCCTCATCTCAAACCCTCCAATTTCGAATATATTTGGGACAAATTTTTGAGATATAGCCGAGTGCTTCACAGGTACGCAACACTTGTAGAACGGCTGCAGTACTGGGACGCATAAAAGTAAAATATGGAGCTGAAAAAGGTAAAACACGCTTGGTACGCAAAATGCATTCATAAATTGAAAAAATTAACAAGGTTTTATCCACCTAGCCTGTTATAAAGCTAGTCTATAATGTAGCTGTTCTGTGGTATTACATTCACTGGTGACAATGAAATTCAAGAGACAACTAAGATTATGAAGGAGAATCAAAGGCGTAATGATGTTAAAAGCAAAGTTAAACGCATTAGCTATTACAATCTAAAGCAAAATGAGCATACTCGACTTGTTTAAAGGGATACGCTAAATTTCGACACCCAAGTTTCATTGTATTTTTATAGATAATGAAGTCCTGTGCTATGAACCAACTTATAAAACAATTGCAAACATTAGAAAGAAATTATCCACATAAAAGATTCATATTTGTATCCATATATACATGTATTGAGTCATTTCACTTCATTGCAATAAACTTCATATTTCACTTGTTATTTATGGAATATACAAATTTGGAATAAAAATATGAGTAAAATAATACACATTACCTGAATGACTCGTTGGACAAGACAGTCGTCTGCGTATGTACCTTTATGGTCACATTTTAGTCGCTGAAACCTACTATCCTTAATCACCTTTAAAGCGATTTTGAAT
Organism: Dictyocaulus viviparus; assembly: GCA_000816705.1. Lineage (NCBI taxonomy): Eukaryota > Metazoa > Nematoda > Chromadorea > Rhabditida > Metastrongylidae > Dictyocaulus > Dictyocaulus viviparus. Next base: position 623,332 of record KN716151.1, on the reverse strand, counting down.
CGACGACCAGCCTTTTCAAGTTCACCCAAAACACAATCTGTTATGTAGGGAATCGCTGAAACAAGCATATTAGCAGAATACTGATAACCAGTGGCAAAAGAGCCTACTATGAGCATAGAGACAATCTCGAAATCCTTGAATTACGTCCATCCTATTTTTCACCGCAAAATTTACAAAGTTTGTATCTATCAAGACGCGGAATGGAGGTCCTAGTTGATTATTGAATTTCAAAAACATCGCTGATGAGATCCTCGGTCTAAAACATTGAAAATAAAAAGTTACATCTAATAAAATGAAGCCCATATATAACCTACGCTTCTTTTATTTTGATCTGCTGTTGATCCTCCTTTTTTTTCCGGAAAACTCTATTTTCTTCTTTTCTGCAATTCTCTTTCCATAATCAACAAAAATATGAAATAAAATACGCATGTTGAACAGTTAGGAACTTATGCGACACTAAGGTACCCACATCCTACTGTCCGTCTCTTTGAGCGTTCGTATTTTTCGCGCGACTTTTTGCCGCTTTCTTTACTCTTCCCATTGCTGAGACACAGAAGCAACCCTCCTGCAGTTAAAATGACAAGAAATTTATGTAAATAAATATATGTTGTAGGATGCAAAACACGTTTTGTGCGATACAACTCCGCAATGAAACAACGGAACACTGACGTTGTTCAAAATGCACTTGGGAGATTACAGACAACTGGCGTTATTATTCGTCAATGATAAGAATATTGGTGCTTCACATCATTTATGACCTAACTTTGGATTGAAAAAGAAGCATAGTGCGATTGTAATGAGCAAAATAACCGCTCAATTTATTGGATTTTGTATTCATTTCCATAGATATGAAACTAGTATATTTCTTGGAATCCACAAACACAAAGGAAAAACTGCAAGGATTAGAATGTAACACACAACACAAAGAATTCGTTAAGGAACATAAAAGTAGGAAAACTATACGGCAGAGCGAGAATGCGATAAGAAATAACGGCTTGTAACACATAATTGAAGTTGATTGAAACAATGCGTCAGAAGAGTCTCATAATTTATGCACTCAGAACAAAACATTGATAGATGCAAAGTAACGAAAATTTCCTTGCTACATTAGAACTCTATTCATTTATGTTTACTCACTATATATTATCCTACCAATTGCAATAATTTCGAAGCAACTCATATAATGAAACGATAGTTCAGCTTTTTCTGTCATCTGATTCTCCATCTTCCTTCGGCATTGCTGCAACACTCATAACTAAAGTGCCAATTGTTACTTGTTATAAAGATTTGAAACTATACTTTTGAAGCATTGTGTGCGAATCGCGCATTCCATAAATGCCATTAATTGGTCTGCACACGCTCCATTTTCCAATTCAGTTTCTGTTGACGATTTTTGACACGTTACTGCCTCTCTGAAAAGCCAAAGAGTACTGACTCATCCAGAATTGTTCCCAAAAGTTTACCTGAATTCATATCCGCAAGGGCTAGCTACGAGATGTCCTACACAATGGCATTCAAAATTAATCGAACCATCCGGTTTAGTAGGACCTTAAAGTATGGCTAAAAATGAAGCACTTGTCGATGAGTCAAGATGCAACTACCTGGATTATTTGAAGGATATACATCATTAGGATCCATTTCAGCAATACTTTGTACATACTTATCTGTGATATCTTCCCAAAATTCACTCTCGCTTATATAAAATACCTAGGAAGCCTAATAAATTACATCCGACGTATTTCACGTAAATTTAAGAAGTAAAACTTTGATGAGACCAACTTCATCTTTACTTTTATCTGCGTTTAGTGCCATCACTATGACTTCGTTCTGGAAGAAACCAAATCACAAGAAAAATGTCGTAATTGGAAAAGTGAATCGACTTTAAATAGAGTGAGTAATGAAATTTCAGCAGGGTATCTGCAATTACAGAAAATTCGGGAAGTAATTACTAGGCGGTAGCAGTTTGTTCCAAAAAATTTACTGTACTGATCTCTTTAGTTCTTACCACTAATATCTTGTGGATATGAATTCGTCTACATCGTTTAGGTTATTGAAACTGTTCTCCAGGTAATGTTTATCACTAATTCTTTTGTGGTATAGTATTGATCTTATTATAAGAAGTTTAGATCTGCTCTTCCACTTTCCAGTAATCGTGGAGCGCATGCAAGAAATACATTTATCAATTTCGTTCCACAACAAGAAGCATGGGTTGTGGAGCGAATGGGGAAATTTTATAAGATATTAGAGCCGGCATGTTTTTATTGTTTCATTGTTCATGTTTCAAAGAGAGATTGACCATTTTTGGTTCCATGTATATAGTTATAGCTCTTTAGAGGGCATTTGTTTGTTATGTAACAATAGCTTACAGAACATTCAATATTTTTAGGGTTTCAATGTATTAATTCCAATCATAGATAAGATTAGATTTGTGCAAAGTCTGCGCGAAATAGCGATTGAAATCCCTCAACAAGGAGCAATTACACTAGATAACGTACAACTTCAACTGGATGGAGTTCTATATCTCAGGGTTTTCAATCCTTATAGGGTATGGTTTTTTGCAAACATGCTTGAAATAATATTTTGATCCCGCTAATGAACTACACAGCCTATTTTCTTGTGTTTACCGTTCAGTGTTTTCCTTATTAACAAATGGTTAAATGACTTTTATTAAACGCGTGATAGACAAAGCGTCATTAAAAGATCAGGTTAGATTAAGCACAACTGTTTCTTCCTTTTATTAATCGGAACATTGATGAGTGCAAGACATTTGGCAGGCTTCTTATGGTGTTGACGACCCCGAGTTTGCTGTCACTCAATTGGCCCAAACAACAATGCGGTCCGAGGTGAATTTTCTTAATACAAACAACAAAGTTTGACATATATATATACATGTGTATATATATATATATTATATATATGCAACTGCATTGTGTACACTATGTATATACATTTATGATAATATTTAGATGTGCATATACATGTGTATTTAGTGAGTCCACGCAACTTTTCCATTTCGGAATCTCGTTCTTGAATCGTAGAAAATATACTGAAGGAACCACTAGAAGTTGCTTCAGTCGTGCAGTGATCAACATGTTCAATGAATTAATGCCAGTGTAATCTGGGATTATAAACGGTACAAACTTGATGGAGATTTGTCACCTCAACTTAATGTGTAGAGCAGCTTTCTGTCATTTCATGATATCACGTGTACCTCCAAATACATTTGGTATACCACAGGGGTTAACACCAGTGCTTGTCGTATTATCTTATTTTCATTTATTGGTTGATAAATGTACATGTAAGAACTCGATATTAAAACTATCAATTGGTTATCACTAGCAATTGGTTGTTTTCGGCATTTTTGTTTTGAGTTCTGTAATGAGAAGTGGGACTTCAATCTCTGAAAATTTGTGGTAATAACATATCTTCGAAATAAGAACTGTAGAGTTTTCATCATGTTTAGTGATGAAGCTGTGGCGTTAATGGCGTCTGAATTCTCGTACGGAATTTCGCGCAAATAGCCATTCCAAGAACACAGTGATGATAGTCTCCAAAATCTGCTACAGTGATGATAATCTTCACTATCTATCATTTATATCACTTTGATAAGCTAAAGGTATAAAAAGGCTCCCAAGCTTAAGGTCATTCATTTATTCGATCAACACTTCCTCGTCATGACTAGCATATGAATCTCCTTCTTCGGTCTTATAAAATATTGTTGTATTTGTTATTGTGAAGGTGCCACAGTGACACGCAGGTCAGAATCAGTTTGCGGTCCCACCTCAGGCATACCATGCCCGACATCCCTCCGAGGTCGGTGAATCAATACCACAGAAGCCTGGGTAGGATAACTATATGTGAATTGGTGGAGAGTGGTCAACTCAAGTCAATGTATAGACCAGGCTCGCATTCATCCACACCTACGAATCCACGTTGAACACGAATGCGCAAATGCTTTCCGTCCCAAGGGACTGATTAATCCCAACGCTTATGTTATCTCATTTGTTGTTATATTCACTAGAGGTTCGATAACCCAAGTTGTCGTTGAATCGGATATCGATTCCGAGCCAACATGAGCTTCGGTAGTTCATCAATTTTGACTTTCAGCTCCCTATATCGATTCGAAATCAAGTGTAACTTAATGTTTTTTTTTTACATGGACAACACTCTGGAAGCATGCTTAAATAAGAATGTATACGCGGAATTAATATAAGTATTGCGTTGATCAAGGATGAGGTCGCTTCCAGAAATAATAAATGGCTTTTTTGTGGAAACCTTCAGATCAATGTTTATTTTCAATTTGGGAATTTATTTTATTTTATACCGAACTTGCTACTCAGTTGAGTACTAGTGTGTGTTTAGAACGAGAAACTTAACAGAATTCTCTTTAATTTGCTCAAACTTGAGGAACCAGTAATTGCTGAGTGGTTTCGTCTGCAATTACGACAGCTGTGTTTAAAACTCCTTGAGAATAAAACTTGTTTAGTCTTCCAAAACGGTATTAATAGAACATAAAAATTACAGTTGTTGTAGAAAAAAATGAGTGAATTATACGTGAAAAAAGAGGGAACTGATGGATGGCAGAAAAAAAGGAAGGAAATTCCGTGAAGAGTATGGCAACACCGAAATTTGTTTTGGATGTCGTAGACCAGTTTCTGGATTCTGCCTTTAATTATATATCACAAATATATATGTATATGCACTTGTTAGATTAAGTGTTAGGTTTGCCCTCATATCGTGAATTTAGGTAGGAAAAATTAGCCTTGATACTGTCTTCAGAGAGAGAGAGCAACTAAATGTGAACATAGTTACTGCCATAAATAAAGCAGCTGAACCTTGGGGAATCAAATGCATGCGTTATGAGATCAGTATGTTTTCGTTATTAACATTGTATTTAGAATTGTACCACAGTGTTATACAGGTACTATACATTAATACAAAAACTGTCAACAATTGGGCTTTCAGGAGATATGCACATGCCTACAAAGATACAAGAGGCTATGCAAATGCAGGTTTGGACCTTTTGTGTTTGTGTAGTTTTCGAATTAAGAAGAACTTTTTTATTGGATTTTGTTGTTTTCTTGGGATGTATCATGCTTTATCGAGAAGCCTAGGTAGAAGCAGAACGAAAAAAGCGCGCAGCAATCCTTGAATCCGAAGGTCACAGAGAAGCAGCAATCAATAGAGCGGAAGGAGAAAAGAAAGCAGCCATTTTAGCTTCTGAGGCGAGAGAAGCTGAACAGGTGTCTCTCTGTTGTTAGATTGGAGACATGTAAGAATTCTTCAGATTTAGTATGTCTTTGGATCACTGGCTCATATCTTTTAGATTAATGTTGCTCGAGGTCATGCTGAGGCTATTCGAATAAATGCTGAGGCAAAAGCAGAAGCCATTGAAAGAATCGCTAAAGCTCTCAATGAAAAGGTTTTATTTACGATTATCATATTTAATGAGTCCTCACTAATTTTGTAGGTTCATTCTCAACTCATTATTAATTTGTCTAATTGCTACATCAGCTGTGATTATTTTGCTTCTTACGTAAGTTAGCCTAAAGGAAAATGTTCTTTGCTTTGCGCAAGAAAATACCTATATATAAAAGTTCATGAGTGTTTTTCTCAAATCTCCTAATCGCTTTAGGGTGGAGACGAAGCTGCTAGTCTCACTGTCGCACAACAGTACGTCACAGCGTTTGAAAAGCTAGCGAAAGATACGAATACGGTACTTCTACCAGCCAATCTCGGAGAACCAAGTTCCATGGTGGCTCAAGCTCTTGCACTATATCAAAATATAGGGTTGAAAACAAGACAACAACAATAAAACTGTTCAATGTTAATAGTTGTTGTGAGGCAACAGTTATAAACCTTGTCTCATAGAGGAACATTTTTGTTTGTTTTTTAAAATTTATTTAGATTACATATGACATGGGTCAACTATTTACAAATTCGCCATGCATCAAATGAAGCCGTAACTTTTTAATTTTGAAGTTGAAAATAAATTGGAGCAAGGTCACGTTTTCAAAAGAAGTTATTGCAGTTTATATTCTTATGTGGAACGTCCGTATGAAGTCGGGCGATCGTGACACAACATGTTCAAATTCAGCGTAATTGATACGATCGTCACCATCAAGATCGGCTTCTTCGATAATCTTAAATCTTCATATCTGCTGTATAGTTGTAATTGGTAGTGGACTAACCCTTTCAATGATGAACTCTACTTCTTCATCACTAAGTTCGTCTCTCGTCAAGCTTCTGATCATTTTGCTCAAATCGTCATGACCGAGGAGATCATCGTTATCGAAGTCTGAAATAGGAAGAGTTACAGAATTATGCCGATGCAGTTAAAGTTGATGAAATTGATTGAAACTGCGTTTGTTTCTGAAAAAGGCGTGTAAATGGGTCTTTGAATAATAATCATCCTCTTGTCTGAATAATCCATTTTATGAACTTCATCTGAGTTCAAGTGAAGTATATTGGGTGGATTTGAGTGTGAACTAGACATGTAATGACAAAATTACGATGAGAAAGAAAATACTGTTTGGACCAGTGCTATGTGTTTGATCATGGTTCTATACTATGTCAGCTCTAAATTTATGGAAGTCCAAAACAATTTGAAGGCGCGTAGAGCAAAATGAGGATACTTTGTGTTGGAGGTTCTATTTCTTTAGCTTTATTCTTCGTAGAAGTTATTCACTTGCCGTAAATTCGAAATGCATATTTGAGCTTTAGCTGAAGTGGCGCCATTTCGGAGAACACGGAGAACATGTCCAAAAAGTCGTCGAATGTTAGATTACCTCTGCCGTCTTCCGAGAACACTTCACATATTCTCCGACGAAATGGATTCTCCTGGAAGAATATTTCCTTGTGTACAAAAATTACATAGAAAATATAAGCAGAAATATGTTTATTATATGTGGTGAGGAGTCTTCAAGCTTTACATGACATTCGCATAATTCCTGAACGTCTCAGTCTATTCATATTACATCGCGACATTATAAAGCTTATAAGATAAGCTTGATGAATCCGTTGTTGCGGGATGCTCCTTCCATTCGTGTTCAATATCGTGGTGGTAGAATGCGAGCCTGGTATCTACAGTGACATGAGTTGACAAGTTTTCATCAACTCAATGCTAGCTATCACAGCCAAATTTCTCTGGTACAAATTTACCGATCCCGGGAGTATGGATAACTTGGAAGGTTTGAGAGTACGAGCACGAACTCATTCGGGCCAATGAGTCGTTGTGGCACTTCCACCATTGCGCCACTGTACCTCCATCGCAACATCAAGCTTTCTTTATTAGTTTATTTTATACTTTTCATCTCAAAAGCTTAGAATTCATTTAGATTATTTTGTTATGTAAATTTGTACTCAGATTTGTATCTATTAATTTTTCTTTACAAACTCCATAATTCTCCTTCCATAACTATTATCATACGCTATGAATTATTAATACGTAAGGAAAAGTAGTCAGAAATAGTTGCTTATAAAACTATCCAGTTCATTGATCATCTAGTAAAAGACGGTTTGTCGCAAACAGCGGTACTACTGTTACTAGCAGTGCAATGTGCAGTACCGGTGATTACGTCCGTTCAAAGAAGTCATTCTTCTGACAGTAGTTGTACTTGACATTGGTTTCGTAACATTTAAAACTGTCAAATAATTGTGTTGATTGTGGAGTTTGACCTTACCCTTAGTTCCGGCATCTTCTCGATTTCTTCAAAAGTTAAAGTGACAATCGATGGTCTTGTACCTTGCATATTTGTCGGAACTTTTTGTGGGTTTAACGCATAGAATCGTTTATACAAACGAATTATGTCTTTTCTTGTGAAGAACGTGCAGTCCTGAAAAAAAATTCAGTCGTACTAGGATATCAAAGAGTTCTGAGAAAGTTGAAATGATAGAGAATGGCTAAAATGATAGAGAAGGAGCTACACAAGATCGTCTTGTTCTGTTCTTATAGGTTCAAGTTATATAAAGCAATAATGAGTGAGTTATGAATTCATCAGTGTTGACTACTGTGTATTCTACATAGAAAGAAAGCTTATAACTTGATACTAGAAAAAACGACCATTCAAATTGTCGGGAGACGTTTGGACGCCTTTAAAAGAGTTCTAAATGAGTTGTTAGAGGTACGAATATGGTAAGGTTATTAGAATTCCTAATAATGAAGCAGAATTTTCTTAGAGGGTATAAAAAATATTAGTTGTAACAACAAAACAAACACAATAGAATCTGTAATCAGTAATGCTACGGTACCTGATATTCGTCTAGTTGCTCTCTATTGAATACGGCACCTTTCGAGAAAAGATTCATATCGGAAAGTGAGCTTCCATTGTTCCCCATATGGTCGTTTTGTTACTCAGAGGTAAACTGAACAAATGACGACATAGTAACTCATGTGATTGTTGGACAAAATTTGCATAACGCTTTCAATCTCTACATGAGAAAAAAAATCACTATATAGTTCTTTCAATAACTCAGCACGAATAAACGTAAACGTAAACGAAAAACATAAGCCGAAAGTTATCATGGGATTAGAGATTCAATTGGAAAAGTGAAGGCCATTAAATCGATATGATATCATTTGAGGCAAAAGAAAAATCTATTGTTTGAGGGAATAGAGGTAGAGATTATTACGATAACAACACACTCTTCTGAATAGCTGCATAGGACATATAGAAAGAAAAAGAAAAATTATAAAGATAATGCTTAAGAAGAATAGAAATACATAATAATATTTTGGTTTCCAATAACAAAATTTTGATTTATATGAGTTTATAAATATTTTATAAAAATTGCATTAATTATTAACTATCAGCTGGCAGATTATGAATGATGTAATTTTAAAAATTTATGAGAAAAAGAAATTGCAGGAGTTATGAACCTCTAAAGTCCATGAATACGAGTAAACCGAGTAATAGCTTGAGGCTAGCTGGGCTTTGAAAAAATCGATACGTGCTATAACACTGGTTTAAAGCTGGCCAACCGAAAATTTCGTTTAGAAAGCTCTCAAACATCGTGGAAACTTCAAAGTTGATAGGGCATCAACAACATAACTATTTACCTCACTCCTCATCTTATGAACTCTTTGATATGTATATGTGAATGATTTTATCACATTAGACGAAAATAATTATTTATGAGTTTTTGAATTCTCTGATGTAGATGAAGCTCAACTATCGTTGTTATCCTTAAGAAATCCTACAGAGTTTTTTTCTTGATGAAAAATGAGCTGATCAAAGAAACGCAGCTGTTAAACGATTTGATTACGGTGATTTTTTCATGATAGTAATCGATTTCACTTCTATTAAAACAAACTAGTTTCTTTTTTTTTGACTTCATCGTTAGAAAAACCTCTAACGTTATGTGATACCTTATCTGTTTTAAATTTATAACATGTCTAATTAATAATATAAATTCAAAATCTGTTATGGACCAAATGAGGATTATTTGAGTGACCAATTTCCTCGTATTTGTACTTTTAACGAATTTATGTGGTAATTAAATACTTCTAGCCATCGAACATTATGTAAAGCAGAAACGTTGTAGTAGATGAGTATCAAGCAAGGGTGATGAGGTAATGTTGCATAAATGAAATCCGAGCCTTGCATTTATGAACGAGTTTCAGGAGTTATGAATATGATGAAGGAAATTCATGTTGGAATTACATCTCTGCCAACACTTTTCGCAAGAGGAAATCCACCTATTGAGTGATTCAATCGCTGAAAATTTGAATGAAGCTTCTGTTTGTTCTTCGTTTTCAACATACTTATTCGGAATATATGCAATGTTATGAAATAAATTGAGTCACATTTTGAGTACACTTAGTTGTGTATGAAACGTGTGGACGTTCCTGACTTCCTCCCATAATCTCAGAAATATCAAGCGCTTTTAAAAAGCTCTCCTAGATTTCCTCCTTAAAGCCTTACGCCTTTTTCTTCTTACATTTGCTTCATTATATAACCAACTGCGAATCATCGAAACAACACGGACTATTTCTCAGTGAGGTTGGTAGTGCTGCGGTAGGAAATGCGATTTCTAACTTCAAGCAAAACGAAGCTTAATAATACGATTGTGATCGGTAACTTAGAAGTAAGATCATTTAAAAAGATAGGGAGCAGTGATGTGATATGAGTCTCAGTAAGTTTTATTCAAATTACATCGAGTTACCTATACGACATCATGAGGAAGAGCGATAGTTGGCGCATCTCAGAATGCTTCTGGCAACAACAATATTTTATGCCTCGCTTTCAATTTGTTGTACTAATTATTTTCGTGTTAACAAGAAAACATTCGAAAGCTTAAGTCATGGAACGAACTCTATGTTGTCAGAGCCAAGGCGTAAACAACCTCAGTCACACGAACTCTACTGGACATGACTACTGTAATGTGTATATTTCCATTAATAATATATTTTATCAATAGTGAAATGAATAATATCTATCGATAACAAAAAAAAACTAATAAGCTATAGAAAATTGAGGAAAATGAGTATACATCTTGTCGTTGAAACTTTAATACTCACTCTGTTTATTATACGGCAAAACACGACATCAAATAGTTCTCGCAAAATTATCATTTCACCATTTTTGCAGTGAGGTTGAGCATTTACCTCTCATCTGTATAATAGGTTTATACTTTATACTTTAGACTTTACTTTTACCTCTTTTTGAATGTAAGCTATTGAGTTAAAATAGAAGACTTAACAAATCATATGATTCCAATTATAGGAAGAGAATAAAATTTATATGAACAACTAAAATGAACTGGTTACTTGGATAACTGTAATAAAAATCGCTGCTGTAATGAAAATTTCAATTAATCGGAATAGAATATTCGAGATGATGTCATGGGACACCTCAGAATCGTAGCCTTTCTACGACGGAGGTTTCAGCTTTCTCGCTAGAAAATAACACTTGAGTGCTTTGAGTTAATTACTTTTCATCGGGTTATAACAGAAGAGCGACTTCTTGGTGTCTAATTATAATTAATAAGATAGCATTTATTGCATTGAATATGATTTTTACGAGAAGTCAAAAGAAACAACTCATCACTCAGCGACTTCACAGAGCAAAACACAGTGGACGTGACCTCAGTAAGCCACAGGGAGAAGTAGATGATTTACCGTCATCTTTCCAGCTCTGTTGATGTTCTATGCGAATAGTTGTGATCATTAGAGAATTGTAATGTTATGAAAAAATCGGTACTGAACGAATACGAAAGAATTCCATTCTGAATCTGTTCGATTCATTACGACGTCGCAACTTTGTCAACTACAGTACCAACGATATGAAGCAATGCTATCGATAGTGATGACAGTTCTAGTCACGTCCTCTGTCGTTAGTCTCAGATCGAATTCGATAAGTACTAAACATTCATTTTTGACGCTATTTAAAATTGATCGATGATCTTCGGAATTCGAAAATTCCTGATCGTTATCGATTTTCTATTTTGGCTATGATTTCTTCTATTGACTTTCCAGCGTTTCTTTCAAGTTATGAAGTGTCAGTGAAAGTTATTGTATCGATTACTTAACGATGAGGTCAAAAAATTCTACTTTTACTCGTAAATATGCCCTCACAAGTTGTAAACATGAAGCATTAAAATATAAAGAGGTTTCAGTTTGTAAGCATTGAGTTTTTTTTTTACGAAAAAATTTGACCAAATCGACCTGAAAATGGATTTTCACGAAGTCTTCTTTCGGACATTGTATAAATTTTCGTAAATGAGTTAGATAGTTCAAATCAATTTTTGACTCACATCTTAGAGTTTGCTCTTCTCCTTAACGATTGTATTTCTTTTGAATAAAATCTTATCCCTTATTATTTTTAGTCGATAGAATCAAATCTGTTTAGCTTAGATGGAGCTAAATTACTTAACGATTTCTCTTCACTACTCAATCACTTTTGAACAAGTAAATTGCCGCCAACATGTTTCCTCATTGTCGTTGATCTTCACCTCAGTGTAACACGATAGCGTTTTTATTAGATTGATTTCTTTTCTTATCAGATCAGATCGCCGGAGTGTTGTTCATGTTCGGCCCGCTCGATTCTACATCAATCAATCTTTGTTCTCAGAGGAATTCTTTCTATCCTCGCTTCTTTTTTTTTCATTTTGTAGCAATATTCTGTCTATCAACTTATTATCATTCAGGATTTACCACATTCCTCAACAATATTTAAGCTACTGCTATTTGAAAAACTTCTTTTCCTTTCATCTTTGAGGTTTTCACAGAGACAGGTTTTTGACGTTTTCTATTACTGTGCAGTAATATGTTAGATTGTTTTCATCTACTTGTAAGGTCGTTCAACAATAATTTTGTTTGTAAGCTTTTTCCTTGAAGGACATCTGTTTGTTTTCTTTTCAATCAATATTCATAATAATTTATCTAATGAAAACGCACTCAAGAGCGAGTTTGTAAAAAAAACATTGTGAAGTGAGTTCATGGTTGAGTTTGTTTTTGATGTCATCGTATGACTTTAACACTGCAGATCATACTGTTGGTAAACAAGAAACATGTTGTTTTTGTAATTGTAACATTTTCATTTTTAATGAGGACATCTTGTCAGATTTTGACGATTTGAGCGCTATATTATCTGTTGGCGGATATGCGTTATCCATCCGTCTTGATGTTGTAGTGGAGGTGTTGCAAGAGGAGTGATCAATACAACGACTTGAGAGGATCATTCTATTGTCAATTCAGTATTGATGAGTCTCCTAGATAATTTTGGCAGCAGTTCACCGACACTCGAAGAATGGAAGACTTGGCTTGCTTCAGTGCGAACCTAAACTGAAGCATACCGTATTCGAAAGTGCATTCGTATCTCCGGAAGGGGTGATAGTCTCAACCAAATTGTTGCTTATTATAGTAGCAATCGGTTATCGGTTCGCGTAAGAATAGAAGTATTGTCACATTTTTTGTCTTGATGTTAGGTTGGCGGCGTTCGAATGGAAGTGCTCTATACAAGGAGTTTCAAAGACCAGTCTGCTGCAAAGTCAGCGTTATTTGTTCATCCAAATTGCTCTGGTGCCAATTTATCGACACCTCGAGGATGAAATGCGTGGTTGGCCTGAAGCCAGACCCGTACCTGTGTATACGGTACCAAACCCGCATGTCATTGAAACACCTCCGACCATTACGCCACTTAACCTCCTATGTAAAATTGACGTATCTTATTTATAATAATACAAAATACTGCGCTTTCTAACGAATATTAAGCAAATAAAAACAGAAAAAAAGAAGATCTAATGTTCAATGTGAGTACAAAATCACAGAGGAATTTGAATAGCAGTGAGTACATTCGCTCTCATAATGATTCATGAACTCGTTTGTACATCGTTTCAATCGAAGTGAAATCTATCATCAATTCATTAACGATGTAACGCAGAGAGGAAATTTTACTACGAAGAAGAAAACGACAGCTAGTGACAGATGTCGATAGCTGTATCCATTTTGACTTGCTCGTTTATGAGTGACGGGTGATTCGTTTTTTTCAATGTTGCTGTGATAATAACGGAATTTCACCTACAGTATCCACAAATGGAGTTTGATAGATCAGAATTCTCTTTTTTTTTCTAAAACGCTATAGTGAAATTATCTTAATTATGAGATTAAAAATAAACTTACTCCTAAGTTTCGTAAATTATGGAGGCTTTTTTGAATTATTGATTGAATTTTACGTATTTTTCTTAGAATATATCTTGCCAAAACGAATCACTCTCGTCAATCAAAAGCTCTACAGATCTCTAGAAAATATTTCTTGCGTCAGCATTTTTGCATTTAGTCAACTATCACATAGAGCGTATAGCGCAATGGTGGCACCATGGTGAAGTCTGCATCAACCCAGGTTCGCGACCTCACTCAGACCTACAAAGCTCGCCATCCCTACGGATTTGATAAATTGATGCCAGAGAAATCTGGGAAAGATAGGCAGCACTGATTATGAAAAGAGTAGTGATTTCTTCCAATTCATTGTATCGACTGCACTCACATTGACTCACCACTGGATTACGTTGGACGCGGAGATATAAACGTATCCCTCGTGGATTTATCAACATCAAAGCTTATTTGATTAAATTACTCGTCACAAGATCTTCACGTGATTGATTGTCGATTACCATGAAAATTTCGAAAATGCTATAAACAATAAAAGTACGAGTTTTGTTATGCTGTAGAAGTCGTCACGTTCGTTTGATGAATCGTTTGAGTCGATCGGTCGTTATTTAAAACGTTGCAGTTTTTTTTTTTGTTCACTGCAGCAAAGAAACGAGGAAGAAAAACGTCAATCGTTTTTTGTTGTGCAACAGAACGTTTTCCGAGCCGAAAATCTGTTCGAGTTTCTTCTTTGATTTCATACGAACTCAACGAAAATCACTGAGTTGAACTTCATGGTTAGTGCTGAAACTTTCTTTGAAATGCTCGAGCTTTTTTACACTTAAATTTCTAGTGTTTGTAAAAACTATTTGAGGTCTGTCAGTTTTCTTAAATATTCAATTTTACAATTATTTACCTCAAATTCCATATCGCTTTGACTCATTGGTTAAATTTCCATATCGCTTCGACTTATTGATGCCTTTACTGGTTAACCTATTATTTACTAATATTTCATATCATCACGTGTTTTTCGATAAATAGCATGTTTGTTTTGTATTATTTTTAATATAAATATATACCGCAAATCTTTCCGAGTCCTTTAAGAAGTTTTTTTTTATAGATCCTCCTGAGGCAAAGATATAAACATGGTGCATTTTCATAGGCTTTTTATGTTTACATGTAACAATATTAAACACTCAATATTGTCATAAATACTCATTGTCTTCCCTCATTTGAGTCTCAATGGTAGATTTTTCACTACTTTAGTACAAATGAAAAATGAGTTGCATAATTGACGTGGAAGGAAACAGCTTTTATCAATCATTTAAAATTTTTCCTAGTTTATCATTTTCTGGGATCATGTAGTTCAATGGTAGGAGGCGCCTTGCCTCTATCTGGATCAATTCGCGTTGCAATTCATTTAACCTCAACCTCAAAATAACGCATAACTTGATAGGATAATGTGCTGTTTGCCTCCGTAGAATGTTTTAGATCTGAACTTCGTAGGTTAAAATCACAAAATCGAAATGCCTTTATGATGAACATGAATTTAAATAAATTTATTTCCAATGATTTCCATGATCTGTTTTTATCTCGTTGATTTCCCTCATTTGAAAAAAACAAAGATATGAGTTTTCTTCATTGAGGGATTATGGGAAAGTCATAAATTATCAAGTGGATTTTTCCTCTGATATCAGCGAAGATGGAAGAACGCGATTTCACTCGAATTTGTAGGAAACCTTATTTCTTAATTAATCTAATCTTATCTAATTTTACCTCATCGACCCTCATATTTATTCATCATAATTATTCCTCATATCTTGTTCATGGTTTTCGCACGTTATGCTGATGGTGATGAGATTCCTTTTCATCCGTTTTCAGTTTTATCCTCAATGCTTTTAACTCATTTTATCTCATTTCTGATCTCATTTCTTATTTGAATCATTTTTTCTCTGCTTTCTGTTTTCTTTATTGAACAGTTTTTCTAGGAATCTGTAGGATGAGTTTAATTTAAATCAAATTTATTAATTAACTAATATAAAAATATCGACTATTTGTGGGAACAAAGGAAAAAAATCTGAATGACCGTAGGCTCCAAAATTTCGACTGCAAATGAATTTCCACGTCATTTGGTTTTTTCCTCACTTCTTTTCAGTCATTAAATTTGCCAATAGAAGAAGCTTTGGTATTTTATGAGTCTTCGCTACTTCAATTAGTCCTCGTCGTACAGAGTCCAAAATGGATTGCGCGCTCTCTAACGGAATTTTCTAACCACTTTTTCTCTACATCTCATTATAAAATTTATTGATTTTTCTTTCTTTAGAGATTTTTATTACATCTATAAAACAGTAACTCAGAAAGATAATCATATTTTTGTAAATTTCCCTCTTCTAACTCATACTTCTCTCATCAAATTCTTCAGAGTCTCTTTTTGAATAACGACAAGTAGAGAATTCCGACAACGTTCGGTGTCGAACAGAATCATTTCGATTCTCGTTTTTCATTCGAAATCGATTTTTGTATATTTTACAATAAACGGAAGCGAGATTGTGCATGAATTCTGTTACGTGCAGCTTAACGATGTCGTGACAGTCGTGTTGTTCGATAATGTCATGACATTTCCTTTTGACATATTGTTTTATAGTATTTAAAACCACAGGATACGGTAGATTTTACTACTCATGCGAACTTAATGCTACGGTTGATCCTTAACATTGGCTGTATATTGAGCTTAAAATTTTTCGATGCTGAATGTCTTTGTGTCTGTTGAGTAAAAATGAGGTAGGTCATTAGGAAGTATTTATTATAATGTAAAATATAACGTGACAATAGCTTGGGCCATCCTTGAAGTCGTCAATCGATCAAATCCATCTGTGATTCATTTGTTCGTTCGAATAGCTCAACATTTTTTGCGAATGGCATCCGAAGCGTAGATTTCCATTACGTAATAGAACAACTTTGAGCAGACCGATAACCTCAATGTAGCTGTTTATCCTTCCAATGATATTAAATATACTGTACATGAACTCGTTCAAACACCTCTTCATTGCCCTCAGGGCAGATTATGAATGATAGGGTCACGCAGACAGTCGCCTGCCGTACAATGATCTTTTTGGAAAGAGCTCAAAGAAAATTCGACAGTCGTCAACAAATCTCTAGTCTGCTGTTTTTTAAGCAACCAGCTTAGCAGCGAGCTTTTCACCATGTTGGAGTATTGGTCGATGTGCATGGTCACTTTTAAGCCCTCTATAGATTTCCATTGTTTCTTAGCCATTTATAATGGTCCGCATGTAGCTCAGTGACTCCACATTCTTCTTTTCTTCTCACATACGTTATCCTCTTCCATATGAAAGAATTAGCAGACGAATTATGAATTTGAATATTCTTATTGCTTATGCTCATTCCTTAAACATTACTGGTAACGTGTACCTAAGCAGTCAATGGAAAAATTTTGCTTGTTCTCCTTTGTTTTTTAACGAGTTCAATATGGTTCTGACTTCACATTAAACAATTCTGAGTATTTGCTTTGATATCTACCGTAGAACAAATGCGAGTACAATAATCTATCTATAGTAGGAACGCAGGAGGAAGCTCAAATAGTTATCTCCTCATTTGAAGCAATGTTGATGACGACTATGTTGGATGGCCGTCTATGTGTCATTCAACACTGTTTCACTAGTCGGATCAAAATACTTTCTGAATCATTCGTACATTGAGCAGTGTAGGTATTTTTGTGTTGTTGAACTCACATCTATACATGCTCATGCTTTGTTGATGTTCTTTGATCTCTTGCATTACCGAATCACTCAATATATTCGTATGTAGTAAGCTAACAATGAAGAACTCTATGAGATCTACGATGTTGGAAAGTGTCACACAACTGAAAACCATTGTAATAGAAACAGAAGCTGATATGAAGTTCAATGACGATCACATTATGCCATTCAATTGCTTCATTGTACAGCCGACGATCTGATAGTGATGTTTGGAAGGTCAGTTGACCTAACGTTATCAGCTGGCGCTGGCTTCCGTGGATTAATGTGAAAAATTATAGGACTGATCACAATGGGAGGTCCGTTCTAAAGCGAAAAGTAACTATGATCCATGAAGTATTTTTTATTATAAATATAAATACAATGTCCATTACAGATTCTAGGAATGACAATATCGACAAAATAGATCATAACTAAGACAAAAACCACTAAACTAGTTTGTACAACAAGTTTTATACATGTTAAATGTATAAGTACTATGGATATTTTTACTCAGTTGTGTAAATATTGAGGAATTTTCCTCGTTCAAAACAGTTCCCATCATTTCTTTTTTTTTGCACCATTTCTCTTTTTGTTCTGTGAGAATTTCATTTCCTTCTTCATATAACTATTCATCGCTGTTACGTATTTTTTCACAATTCAGATTACTTAATTTCGTTTATCGATTAGTTTCACTTAACAGGGTTCGACTACTACAAGAAAAAGGAAGATCGATAGATTTTATAAAAGGTTGAACGATTACCGTGTTTGCTAGAGTTTTCCCTCTATGCCTTCTCTATAAGCGCTTACCTCTATTAAATAAAAGACGAAATCCTCGTTTGAAAAAACCGGGTTATACGGAGGTACCACGGTGACACACCGGCCCGAATCAGTTCACGGCCTTTCTCCAAGTCCACCAAGCTCGCCATCTCTCTAGAGTCGGTAAACTGATACCAAAAAATTTGGGTAAGATGGTAAGCTACCAATGACTTGGAGGAGAGTCTTCAACTCAAGTTACTGTATAGACCAGGCTCGCCATCAACCACCTCCACGATATCACGTTGAACACTAATGCGCAGGCGCTTCCAGCCAGAAGGGACTGATCAACATCCTATGATATCTGGCTTATCTATTTGAGATAAGATGTTTGTTCGATTGGGTATTTAAACTTTAGGTGAGAAATTTCTTTCGTAAGGGTGAGTGCTGATAAGATATCCATTGCTATAAGTGAAGCATTGAGTGGTCGTAGAGCGAGGACCTTGGTGGTGTAATGAATAAGCACGGTGAACCAGATATCTGTAAGTGCGGATTCGAATCACACCTGTGGTCCTGAGTTTTGTAACCAATTCAGCATAATTACGTAAGGTTTTTTTGTAAGGGTTACGATGATGTTCGATTGAATAGCATAGACTAATTGAATAATATATGTAAAATGTAATAATGTTGCATAATTGACGTGGACTTTTTAAGCTCTGAAGAAGCCATTCCGTCGGAACGCTAGCCTGTGTTTCTGTTGTATTGTACTTTCAGTAAAACACCATATGCCAACCTTAAGTACTGCTCAACAAGATTACAATGAAGACGTTTGAGTTTTGTTCCCACTTTTTCGAATGATTGATGGCTTCAGTTTCAAACCGTCTTTACCAACTTGAAGTCTTCATGATTATTAACTCATATAATTATTGAGTCACCTAAATAGTTATCCTCATGCTTAATTCTTTTTGATTACTTTAATTTGTCAGAAATACTGCAACGTTTATGATGAAGGTGGAGACGAACTTTATCGCCACATAAAAAATTATGCGTCATACACCTATTTGACTCAATCATTCCTCAACGTTTTACACTTGAAAATTTCCCGAGAAAATTAACAGTGTTACAATAATATTAGCAATAAATCGAGTAAAAATACTATGCATTTAGATATTTTAGCTGTATTTTGACGAATATCGTTAGTTAAGAAGTTGAGGATACTACTTTTTTTTGTTTCAACTTAAATAAATTTTGAGGAATTTCACTCATACTAATGCTTCTCATGATTCTCTGGAAAGCTTCATTCTTATGAATGTTTATTATTACTGAAAAATGAATTGAAGAGGTGACATTACTAAAACCGGTCTCATCACGATCCTCCACTAAGTGTTCTATTGATTTTTGTTCATTATTCAATTCATTTATTTACGTTATAATTAGAATGTATACTGTTTTTTCCTCGCCATAACTTATTCACATCTTCCATTTCCTCTTCGTTCATTTTCACTCCTTTCATCGTATTCACTCTATAGTACTCATAGTATCAATTTAAATTTTCAATATTACCGCGCGTTTTTTTTTCACAGACGTGCATTTCGTAACTGAACTTCTCGTCCGTCCCTCCGTCATGCAACGTTACACGTCAAGAGTTTTTGGCAACAAGACAAATTTTATCGGTGATCGATCTGGTAGGTCATTTTTTTATTTGCTTATAAACAATACTTTAGCAAACTATTCGGTAGAAGTTTAATCTTCTTAGTCAAATCGATGTCAGTGTGGAACCACTCAAATTAAGGCAGTACTTTAAGAATGTTATGAGTGATAAATGTAATAAAATAAGTTTTGCCGTTGACCAATCTCTTGTGGCCGGAAACCGATTCCGAACGGATAGTGGGCTTGGTATGCCTGAGGGACGGCAGCGAACGCGATTCAGGCTTGCGCATCACTGTGGCACCATCGTACTGTGCCATCCTGTTATTAATGTTACGATGTTTTATTTATATATGAGAAACGACTTTGTTAAAGATTTTTTTCACGAATTTTATTTTTACATCGTCGATGGAATAACTAATTTTAATTATGAACCTGTATATTTTATTTAACAAGATAAGATATTTTTTATTCTATATTTTATTATATATAAGATTTTTGTGAACAATGTATGAGAATGAGGTACAGTATGGTTGTCAACTGAAGAGCTCTTTGTGATTACTGTAACTCTTGATCTATCGGACAATTTACGGTATTATTGTTGCTGGTACAAAGTTGTAAACAAACATAATTATAATATTTATCGAAAATAGAGAAATCGCTAAATGCTTGTTTCTATAATAACCAAAATTGTCTTTCCGTTGTTGTTGTTGTTATTGTCGTTGGTGTTTTTTTTTTTTTTTTTTTTT
>KN716151.1:586969-600704 GCA_000816705.1 Dictyocaulus viviparus | reverse complement strand
GCATTAAGCTTAAAGCTTCACATTTTTACGAATCCGTCGTGTAGCGCATTGGTAGCAGGGGTCGCAGCGACACAAAAATTTGAAACAGTTAGTAGAATTTCCATAGTTTCGTGCCCACTACTAGGTCTATCAAACCTGCCATTCTTCCTCGATCAATAACTCCATCTACATCATCTGGATTCCTGTTGATCATCGACAAAGTCGAGTGAGTACCAATGGAGCTTCCATTTCTTCCTACCGCACGCGAGAGTAGGCTAATGTTTGAGTTCTTTTTGCGTTAAGGATTCGTTCAACATCACGATTCCTTTCTAGACCTTTGCTTGGTCATGCAAACTGACCAACGGCCTGGTGATCTTCCTACAATGCACTCGATTTCCAATGGGATCCAATCACTTACAGAGCTCGTGTCCAGCGGTCACCATTCATATGCACCACGTGTCCAAGCCACCTAAATCTTCGATAGCTTGGCGTGTACGGCTGCGTCTAGACGATTTAATAATGGCTTAGGATGAGAAACGTTTCAGGAGATAGGTAGTGATGAATCGCTTAAAACTGCTTGTGGTCAGTACTTGTATAGAGGGAAAATCCCAATCGATCACCTCTACTACACCTTGATGATGAATGGAAGGGTACCACCCCATGAAGAGTCATTTGGGCTTCTGTTAAATTTCTAAGATATCTGTTGCAAAGATCAAGGATTTGTACATATTGCAATGATAGTGGAAGAAGTGAAACGAGAAAACTCAATCCTCAATTGATTTTAGGTCGTGAAAAACGTCATAAAATTGTCAGTGAAGATGGCACTACTGGCAAGGAATGACCTTTTATCTCAATCGGATCGAAAACAGCTGACGGTCGTTCAGAAGCAATTACATTCACTAACGTTAACGATCATTTCCTTTGTACAGGTGATTTTTAAAGCATCGTATTTTACACACTTGTAAATTTTGTCGAAGTAAAATTTATTCGTTATCAAGCTTGTACGAAAATAATTACGGTTAATAGAATATTAAGAACCGTAAATCATCGTAAATATTTTTGCACCAGCGTTATACAATAATCCTTTCAATTACTTTGATATTAAAATGCTTAAAACTATTTGAATAAATAGTGCTTAGACAGTTCTAAAAGGGCTATAAGATGCTTTAGCCGTTAAAGCTTGTAGTCAACAGTAAAATAAATCTACTATGATGAAAAAAAATCGATAGATTTTTTATAGCTTCATTTTTCGTCCTTTAATAAATAATATCTTGAAGCTTCTATGACTAAATCATTTTTGATCTAAATAACTCCTAAACCATCATGGTATCATTTTAATACTCTTTAAAACTAAGGCGTAACTCAAAGCTTGTGAGATGATGTCACCTTAAGCCCTAAGCAATCGATTTTTAATAAATTACCTTACTATATGTCACACAGTCTTCAATTTCTCTCAGACAGTAACAGGTTATTAACGAGTCATTTCAAGCTTAATGAATACTAGTTATGCGTTTTGTCCTCGTCCTTTTTGAGCTCATCAACATATTTTTTCTTTCTAAAAACACAATAACGAAGAAAATCGTACCACACAGAAGTGCTGGACTCTTGGATTCGAGATTTTTATGATAAGAAGGCTTATCGACGTCTCAGTAATATTCACTATTAATAATCCTTATCGTTTAGCGTACTACGGTATGCTACAGTAATCGCTAGTCACTTGAAGCTTAACAGGCTGTTGTGCTTTATGTGATAGATTTCATAGAGAGTCTACCGTTATTTTTCAAGTTAGTCACGTTCTAACACAATCTCAACTTACTATCACGTGTACTACAACAGACTGTTGAACACCAAATTCAGCCATCAGAACGGTTTCAATTCATGATTACAGTAATCTTCAGAATCGATTTTTTCGTAATGTAGATCAAGATTCGAATAATACGATAACTTAGTGTTTTATTTTTCGTAATGATTTACGTTCGAATCATATTCACTGTTGATGATCTTCATGGTTTATTCTGAACATTTACAGTCCCAATCTTCTTTTTTTTCCCTCGCTTCTAATGTTTTTTCCCTTAAGTATTGAGTGTAACTCTTTAGTGAAACGTCATTTAAACACGAGACAATGATTTTTTAATGGATGTCGTGGATTCGGTACACTTCTTCTCCTTTTTCTGCTTCTGAATTCATTTTGTCATTAGTTATTTTGTAAAATTTTCATTCAATACTTTGGCAGCAAAAGCGAATGCCGAAAGAGAATCATTTGTCCCTCAAGCGATTTTTCGGCAAAATTTTATTACTATTAAATATTTATACCATCTATTTAATTATTAGTTATTTTTCAACTAAAAATTCTAACATAGTGATAAAATTTTCAATGAAACGGTGATTTGAATTCTACCGTAATATTGGAACATACGATATTTTTTCTCTAGGAGCAAGTTCGTATATTTTTCGAGAATTTAGCGTTGTAAGGCTAATAAAGGAGTACTGAATGGAGCGAGTTTTGAGGGTTAGAAGAATGATACTCATCGATGTAATGTCGCTCTAAAGCTTTTCTCTAATAACAGCTTATTTCTTAGATACTTCAATGGCCTACTTGAATACTTCAATAGCCTGTTTTCACACGTAGTGCGTGTTCCACTAATCCTTCATTTGTTTCCTTCTCGCGTGACTATCATCTTCATGGTGGTGGTCTTCTGTGTACATGATGACACTAGGACGACAAATGTTTCACTACTATAGCTCCATTCTTCTGCATTCTTAAGATAGCGTTGCTTAGGCATTTTCATGGTGTCTACCGCAGGCAATGGCTGACCTTTATGTATAGGAGAAATGTACCCCTCGAGACCTCATTACAGAAACTAGGTGTTTGCTTGGGTGAGTTTCCATGTTGAAATGAAAATATCATGAAGACGACCTACCGAATCGTACCCGTTAACGGACGAGTGCTAGTAAGATACTCACTTACTAGAATGAAGCATTGAGTGATCGTAGAGTAAGGGAGGACCTCGGCAGTGTAATGGATAAACATGGCAGACCTGATATCTGTAGATGCGGATTCGAGTTCTGCAAGAGATTCCAAGTTTGGCAGCCAATTCAGCATCATCAGAAGTATTATAACATCATCATGGATTGAAAATATTAAGACGATCATTAAGAATTAGTCAGGAAAGCTATCCAGAGAATATCTGGAGAAAATCCGCGAACGAAAAGCACAAATCCGACTAAATGTAAATTAAAAATCACATATAATTAAAAGTAATATATATTTCAATATTTGTTTTTGAACGTCTTCTAGTACTCATAGAGATTTTTAGATCAAATACTCTTTCGAGAGGTCTCATCTGATTGAAAAAATGAGGAACATTCAACAATCACTGGCACCATTGGTTTGTCTTCTGCTTTGTTTTGTTATTAGACTGATTTTTTTTTCATAAAATTTGAATGAATCGTGACAGATAACATCTGTCCTTCTTGTTGAATGTGTAATGAATTCACATAGAATCTTAAAAAGAAAAAAATCGATAATGAACACTGATGAAGCTTAGACTACATAGGTATCACTGAAACTTTCCGATAATTCTACACGTCGACTGGAGCATATTATCCAACATGTGACGAATAAAGATTTCCTAGATGGCCTCTTCAAGGTTTGTTTTTGTTTTTGTTTTGTATTCGATTTGGAGAACAGAGTTGTTGTTAGGTCATTGAAATGAGGTGACATGAGGATGATACACCTCTTCAATACCTCTAATGAAATCGAATATCAGTGAATTCGTGAGGTTCCTCCGATCTAAGCATCATTTGCATAGATACGAACTTGAAATGAATGTTTTGTCAAGCTGTATGATACATTAATAAAGAACGAAACAATAATAACAGTAACTGTTAAGCTTTTGTTCTATTTTTAACAGTTCCGAATATTTTTAGATAGGTGGACCTCATGCGGAAATTCTTTCTAAATTTGCTAGTACCTTGGAAGAGTCACTTGAATCCGAAGACTTATAGAGTTGCTCAACTTTAATAGTTTTTTTTCATTGTTCTCTTCACTTTTCATTACCTTAGCCTAAGCCATTATGATTACTTTATTAACTTAATTGTAATTGTAATTGTATAATGTGTATCATATTTGGATTTCAACGAAATACATTATTTTGTGCTCTGCATGTCAGTTACTTTCAAAATGCTCAACTGCTTTTCACAAATAAACTGATTTTCATTATAATTTTTCGAAAATTTATTACAATAAATCAAATCCATTAACAATTATAACTGTATGACGTCATATCCACTATGTATGACGTCATTTTTGTACTGAATTGAACAGCAACTATCTCATATATTTCATTTCGATGTACACAATTTGATTATTAGCAACCAGAATGAATGATCATTACGGTCTATCCTGAGAATTGATCAATAAGTTCTGATGATTCGTGAATGGCTTCGATCTCGAGATGCAAGAAAAGCACTGATACCGTATAGACATGCAACGATGAATGACAAAAACTGAAACGATATTTGTTTTCAATCGATAACGTCAATCTCATAATATGTGATAGTACTGTAGGGATGAAAAAGTACTAGATAAATACATTATAAAAGTACTACATAATAACACATATGCACGCAGATAATAAGGATAATAATAAGGAAATTCTTGCACATAAATTGTATCGGCACTACTTCTTCATATCTGAATCAGTAGGACGATTCATGAGATGAACTTGACTTTTTGAACTAAGCGGTCTAAGATATGGGTGGAGCTATTGACAAAACATCCCAGACAGTTTAGTGATTCCTCATCGTGACTTGAAGGCTTGCAAATCATTATGAGGCAGGAAGACATGCTATGTTGAAAAAACGTCACAGTTCCAGCTAGGTTTTATTCAGTAACTTCTTTTTTTCCCAGAAAAAAAATCATTCAAAGTTTCCTTAAGATTACAATAAATCTTAAAATATTTCATAAATGTATTTTGTTAATTACATTTCGTGAAGTATCTCATACAGCTTTAATGATAAGAATAGAAAAAAAACAAATTTTGTTTCTAAAAGATCAAATGAATCTGAAATGAGGTAACGTACTGAAGCGAATGCCCATTCATAGATCAGTCGACAACCGTTATGAATTAAACCATCAGATCCGATATCATTACAGTTATTTGACCAACTTCCAGTTGAATAGTACGCTTCAACTATCGCTAAGATGATGAACGATACACAGCAGGTAGCCGAAAAAACCAAGTCCTAAACTACTTGAAAGTGATCTTTGAACAAAATCAACAGAACATTTCTATTAATTGCAAGGAATCGGTTGAATATAACTTTTTTGGAGTATTTTTAAGAGTGATTTCACTTCCTAATAGTACAAGGAGAGCTTCATTAGAGATTCTTATTTTCAGTGGAACTTACCGTAGTTCTCCAGGGCCAAAAATCTAAATGCGTCTCGTTCAATGTGAAAAAATAAACAACCAAAAAAATAAATGTGAAACACATTGCAACTCCAGCAAAGATGAGAAGAAGTGTTTGACCGAATAGAACACCTAAAAATCAATAATCTAATTTTTCATTCCTATAAATAGACTATGCATTATCAAAATTTCTCTACTAAGCATATGATGCATACGACGCTATGTGTGATAAACACAAGCTGTTCAACACCCTAGAGAAAAGAAAAGAAGCAGTGAAGCTTCTACTGTAACGAACTTGTAAGAAAAAAGGTGCGTATCAAACAGCTCAACAAAAAAAGCTGTAATAGATTGAATGAAATCGAAAGTGGTTGTTTATCTTGAGGTCTTGACCTACCTTTGAATGGTCCAGGACCAAAAACAGATGTTATCAACGAGATTACAACCAGACATAAGAACTGAAAACAAATAATCATGTAGAGAATTCCCACTGTGAACGAGTTAAGTTTAAATGCTCACGATTTCCAGTATGCGAAGAATACCGTGTGGTCCAAAACAGTAATGCTTATTCATCTGACCCATTCCACAACCGTACACTTTATCCTAGAAGAGATTATTCTAGAACTATTCAAATTGTAAGAATCTATAGATTCTCATAGAAGAGTTTCATTTCTGTTCAAAAATGACGTTGAATTGACGTCATATGTGTGAAGATATTTCAAAACTTCACCTCATGAAATTTCGTCTGCGTTCGTGTAGTTGTCGTCAGATATGTGCCATCAGGTTGATGTGTAGTGTACGTTTCACGTCGTTCCATCATAAAAAGTTCCTACGTTAGTTGATATTTATTTTAATTTAATTATATGACGTTTTCGTATTGATTACTTACAAGAATAGAGAAAACAAAACAATAAACAAACAGACAACAACAATAAATAATCACGTAAACAATACACATCACATAAGTTATTGAGAAATACTGAGAAGCGTATAAAAAATGTCGTGTAGATAATGCTATCATACAAATACTAAAATGAACGAAAAAAATAATCTAAAGGTGAAATAATCAATAATAATACCTAAAGGAAACTCATTTTTTGTAAGAAAGAAACTCAACAATGAACAGGTGAGTTGTTAAGAGGAATGACTCACTCAAAGGTCAATTATATTCTTACTAATAAAAGATGAAGCTCCTCTAATACACTTCTGGTATAATCTTTCTGTACTGAAACAAATCACCTATTTTTGCCTCCAAAAAACAACACTATTCATGACTAAAAAAACTGGCAGATGAAAACATCTGAAAGATGGGGGGCGGATGTGTTTGTGGCTGGTGTAAAGAAGCTGCATGCACAGTTCTTGACGAATTCGTAATTACGGTAAGAGTCTTGCTGGTGTCACTATGAGCGAAGACCTCAACCATAAACGAGGGTTGTGTATGAAAAACGAACGAGTGAAAAAATTGCTAAATTCAGAAAATCAATTAACATAAGCTGTCCAATTCAAATTCTAGACAATATGATAGCGAATGAATGTTGATGGTATCGACTTGAAATCGCTACTAGAATTACCTCTAGGCCATAAGAAATAATAGTGAAAACAACACTCCTGACCTCATGAATTCCTACTAGCAATACTATTATTTTCTGATAGATCAAAATATACGACTACAAGATGTTCATTGGTAGATCGAATTCATGTTACAACCAGAGAATCGTTTGAGGCACAAGTCTATAGCTTTGAGTTGAATTGAGTTATGAGAAGTAATGGCAAACAGCATAAATAACACGGAAACCTCATAATTTTATTTCTTACCTCTCTCTCTCTCTCTCAACGGGATGCCACATTTTCGAATTTTTGAGTACTGAGGTTTGAAGTGAGGCAAGAAAAATCGTGAAAGCAAGTTTTGGTAAATATTGAATCAACCGATAACACCGAAATCGGCTTGTCAGCTATCAAAACGTGCTTATGTCCACAACGAAATTGAGGTTGATAGAACGATATTTCTACTATCGCGTATGATAAAAGAAAACCTTTTGTCGTGAGCACTATAAAAAGTTTGTTTATTCGACGACATCATTAGTCCAACCTCATTTTATTCAATTTTGCTGCGATGAAGTTACATCTTTTGTCTAGTTAGTGACTCAACGAGAGAGTTCTCAATCAAGTAACTATTAGGAGGATACTAGGAGTAAAAAACGTTTGTGTACAACTTGAGAATTACACACTGTGCCGAGGATCCTCACGCCAAATGATATAATTCTGGAATAATTCAATTAATTATCAGTGTCAATGGATAAGATTGTACAACAACTTCACACGATTCAGAGGTCGCTTTAACATTTTACAGCTATGTTTAAAAGGCATGCTCCCTTTCAAACAACACA
Organism: Dictyocaulus viviparus; assembly: GCA_000816705.1. Classification (NCBI taxonomy): domain Eukaryota; kingdom Metazoa; phylum Nematoda; class Chromadorea; order Rhabditida; family Metastrongylidae; genus Dictyocaulus; species Dictyocaulus viviparus. The sequence goes on along the minus strand of KN716151.1, from coordinate 592,930 downwards.
AATTTGCGAACATTACTTAAGATTAGCTTTTGCGTTTATCAATCCATGTTGCGAAATGGCCCTCCGGCCATTCGTATTCAATGTGATATCGTGAAGTTGGTCGATGGCGAATCTGGTCTATACAACGTTCACTTGAGTTATCACTCTTCAACATGTAACCGTTAATTATCTTACCCAGATTTCTCTGGTATGAATTTACGGACGACAGAGGGATAGCGGGCATAATAGGCTTGGAGTGCGTCCACGAACCTGATTCGGGCCTACGTATCACTTTGACACCTCCACCTCTACGCCACGCGCCTCTGTAATTCCTACAAACCTAGGAATAATGACATAATATTTGATAATATGTAGTGAAGCTTATGAAATATTCAAAAGATTTGTATTACTATTGTTGTAAAGTGATTTCTAAAATCAGTAAGGAATAGTTTAAAACTTATATATGCATATATTTTGGTTGGAATAAGTTATGATCAAAAGATGAATATTAACAAAATTTCAGAGATAGTAAATAATAAAAATCATTTTAACGACAGTAGTTTTAGTTTATACTTTTCAAACGATTTTACGTTATCTGAGGTGAAGATCAATGACCTCAATGTTTATGAAGTCATTAAAAGCTTATTGAGTGAGTTTAGTACTTATCAATCATTATTGAAGTTATTACCTATAGGCGTTAAATTTAAAGTGAGAATCGTGGAGGGAAAAGAGCCAAGTAAACCGAGTTCATTCGTTTTCACGATACTTAAAAGAACATATGTGAAAAATACACGTATTTTTTTTTTTGACTCATGTGGCGATCGAGAACAGTATAAATGAGGAGAATTTCTAAAGAACTATTATTCAAGGCCAATGTTGATTCATGATAGGACAAGCTATAAAGGCCGACGAATATAAGTCATAAAAAAGATGGTATCATGACAAATAGATCATCTAACTCAACGAACGATTCGATCCTCATTTATAGATATGTATTGAATAATATTTTTTACGAATCACCTAGTAGTAGCTGAGAGGAAAACTACAAATTATTAAATGAAATCGAAACTGAAAAATGTCGTTAATTAAACAACGTATTGAACTATTCATATTGTTCGGCTATAAGAAGAAATCGATCAATACGAAAGGTCTAACCACACCCCATTACCAAACCTGTCCTAACCACCTCTCGATCGACGATAACGCATTTCTGATTGTTAACGCGGTTAGTGCTTTCAGGCTTTTCATCTAAACTTCATCCTCATGAACTTTGATCGATACCATCAAGAATTCTCATGGAATAGTTGTCACTTGTGTTTTTTTCTTCGCTTACAACTTTGAAAAGATGTGATGAATTTTTTAAGTTAGACTAAAACAACTAGGAAATCAATGATGAGGCATAAAGCAACAGTTATTATGAACACTGTAAAATATTATTGTTATACTCAACAATAGTAGAAATGACATTTATTTATTGCCGAGAACCTGTTTAGGCTTATCATCAAACCACGCCATGTATTTCATTGGGAGTGTTGAGTAGCGAGCTTAGTGTAACACCTCAAATGCTACGTCTGGTGTACTTTACCTTAATGAGATTAATATTATCGAAATATATCGTACTTTTTCAAGAGTAAACAGAAGAGCTCTCCGTGTCAGCCTATGAAGATAGGATATACATGAAGATGTAATACAGGAGACTTCGGCTTCAATCAAACCTTTTGCAATGATATCGTGGAGGTGATAAGATGCTTCCCTCTAAACGATTCTCCGTTCCATTGTGGCAGGTAGATGTTTCCAGAAAATCTCCACTTTATATGAATACCAAGTTATCTAATGTTGTTGCTTTCTTGATGAAACGAATTCGCAATGCGGCACTACTTTTTCATGCATACCGCCCGGAAACTGCCATAAGAACGCAGCAGCAGTTCTGTTTTAGTACTGAAGTGGAGCAAAGTTACAGCTCCAAATATTCTGCATCCAACGCGCAGGGCTCAACTGTATGCAAAATCGGACATTAGAATACTCAGTGAGAAGCGATTATATCTTGGGTTCATCTGGAAATCAACGGAACGAGATCCAATGAACAGGTCTTCGACACGTCATGTAATCTGTCCCTTATTCTTCATATTCAACGTCAGTACATCCTACTTGCTCATCGATTTCTCCACTATTCTGAAGGATGAGAAAGATTCGATCTAGCAGCCCATCAATAAACTTCGATTCTTCCCTATTCAGCATAATATAGCCACTTAAATATGCCCTAACCTCTGAATCAATTTGTGTCTAGTATAAATCTTTGAAGCATTTCCGGTCACATGAACATTACAACAGTTATCTGATGTACGCAGTTATGTTTTCAGTAACATATGAGGAAGCAGCTTTATCAGATAGTACTAGTTTGAAATGTATCTAGAACTTTCTCTGAAGTAATTTCTTTAATATTATTTTAGTAAATTTTTATTTGTGAAGAATATAGAAAGAGGAGAGGTTATGTAAAAATACTGTACAACATCATTCTTATTTTGATTTGTAATCGATCAAATGTCGTCACTCTATTGTAAACTCCATATGTTCCTCGTAGATCACCATTACTTATCCCGTCATATGATTTTTGTTGTGATTTTTGAATAAAAATCTAATTGCTGAAGCTTGAAGTTGCTGTACACGAACACAAAGTCCAAGGCTTTTGTTATAAATAATCATCTATTTATTCTACGATGAAGACCAGTGTAGCAGGAAGGTATGCTAGAAGGCTTCTTTTCCTTGACGACGTCTACTGAATTTTACCACATACAGCGTCATGATAACATCAATCAGTTCAATTGTTATTCTCCTACCGGTGCAGTAGACGAACAAATGACAAACTAGACGCATTATACAATCATTTGGGGGAATGATACAAAACAAAAAGTCCTTTCAATAAGAGATTTTGGACGACATATGAGGAAAACTATTAGATCATAAAATTTGAACCAACAAAACTTATTACGAAACTTTTGTCACGTCTTTTATTTTATAACTCAATTTTGTAGAGGAATTTCCTCCATGGTCATCGTAGGCGTCGTTTAGCTGAATGATGATCGATGGTATTATGGCTAACAGAAGATAGCGCATATCACACACGTCGGTTGTAGCATATTTCACTCGATCCAATCACTCCCTTCTCACTACGAAGATTCATTTCAAACGAAAACTGTTAGTGCAAATCTTTTAGCACACTAAAAGAAATAAATTAGTCATTTATAATAAAATTATTCTTCTTTCTTTTAAATACCTGACTGGTAGATAGAAAGAAAAAACAGCAGATCAAAATGCATTGCTGCGGCAACTAAGGGAGTGTTCCAGGCAAGCGCAAAATCCTACTAGACAAGGATGATGACAAATGCCATTTCTCGTTCTCCGAAGATCTGAAAAAGTACAAACACTGAAGATAAGTGAGTCATCGACGACCTATCCTAAAAAGACATCTTCAGCAGGAGGCGCGTGGCGCAGTGGTGAAAGTGCAGCGGTGGTACGTGGTTCCGAATCAAGTTTGCGTTAAACATTTTCAATGACATTCGCGAAGAGTTTAGCTATGGGTATGGTGGTAATTATGCGGTACGCAAATTGTCTAATGGAATCCAATCGCCTACGGCTTAAATCCGCTGGTCATCGTTAATATGCATCATGTCTCTGACCCCATATATCTTCATTAGCTAGGCGTGTGCGTATGCGAGTTGGTCCTCATTCACCGATGTTAGGTCAGAGTTTCAGAATCTTTCTAACATTCGTTTGCTGCTGAAACTACCTACGAAATTTGTATTTAAAATGACACCTTGAATCACTCCCGCGTTTTATGTAATGTCTAAGCTTCTGAGGCTTTTTTTGAAGCAAGAATGACCGTAGTATCAAGAAAATAAGTTCAAAATTTTGCGTTCGTTGTACTGTTAACAACATCTTTTTTCTTCTTCGTATTCCTCATGTTACTCTTTTTCTTCTACAAAACTTTGCAGTTAAGTCGCTCTAGATAAACATTACTTGAGCATTATTAAATATTCTGAATTGACATTCATAAACGGGTGTGTTCATCACGAACATCGTTTGCCAGAGTCTCGGCTTAGGTCTTGTCTCTCCATGACTATCGTTAATTTCGGCCAACAATTGTTTCGCCTAGCTGACATTTGCTAAAGGAAAGTGATATATAACTCAGAAGCATATCGGTGTTTTAAATGGAAAGCACTTGCTTAATTAATATTCAATGGTAATTAATAGCTGCTGCTATGTTAACTTAACGAAAGGTTTTTCGAGATCAGACTAGGTAAGCTTTCGCAAAATCTGTACACCTCAGGGGGCTTTGTGAAAACGTGAAAATATTTCGTGCAGGGCTTTTTCAAAAATTAGGTATGTTCGCATATTTACACTTCGTTCAATACCATCCAATCGATTTTGCTGAGAATGATACATGTGAGAAGCTTATACAAAACAGAGTACTCCCAAATTTGGCTATAGTTGCCAGTGTCTGGATACCTTCTTTTTGGTGCAGTGTACGACTTCATTATTCTTCCATTCGCTCAAAAACCCACATTTCGACAGCCATCATATGGGCAGTCATTAGTGAGGACTGGCGATAGGTTCTTCAGATGCTGCTGTTTTCTCTGTTCAATCCTGATTCGGATGCCGTATGGTTTTCTACAAAGAAAAAAGTTCTAGAACAATGTAACTGCCTTTTCCCGCTTATCTGCAAGTTAACAAACGCGATTTTCGAACTAACTATACTAGTGGTCGTAGATGAAGTAGTGGTGTGATTTCATAGCGGCGAGGAAGAGCGATCATCTTGGTCAAGAAGCCTCTGGATGTATGGTGTTCTCAGAATTAGCTGCTTTTACCATCACATCCATCTTTCCTTCTACGGTCTTGTCGCTTATCATTGAAATTTAGCTTAGTTTAGATCTCTAAAAGGTGTTTGCTAGCAATTAGAGCTATTCAACATCGGCTTGTCAACTTGAGGGTTATCATAAACAGATGTTTCTAATAATTCTGATAGTCTTGTTATCTTGTTATTTTCAACTCTTTTGTGAAGGTGCTGAATAGACTAGTCATCTATTTTATCAGTTTAATAATCATGTCATATATGCAAAAGCTAGCTAGGAAAATACTATATTCCAAATCAATAAAAGTTTTGATAATTGATCTTGTGGAAGATGCAGCTTTCCTTCATACAGATACAATCCTACGCCTATTGTAGATCTAATCAATCTTCAAGTTGTAGTAATCAAAGATCTTCTTCTTCATAATGAGGTCAACTAAATTCTTGTTGTCTCATTTTTTCTTAGTTACAAAATGATATTGTCAAGGCGATTTTCTATGACCACTGCGTGGTTCAAAGATTATAAAAGCACATATGGGACCACGTTTTTTCGATGTTAATTGTCTGATTCGACTCGTCACACATTCGAATGAGCCAACGATAGTGACCAAGTTTTTTTCTGATGAGCACAACCTTTGTGCCATAACTAAAGTTAAACCTGTGATGTATTTAGTGTCCTTCGTTCGTGTCAGGTCTTTAACATCAAATTCTGATGTTGGAGTGCAGAATGTTCGGTTGCATTTGTGGGCAACGCGTTATTGTGTAGGTAAAGCCTGATCTATAGAGTGACTCAAATTGATCACTCTTATTCAAGTCAGTACTAGTAATATACACCTTACACAGGTTTCTCCGACAGCAATTTATCGACTTCAGAAAGCTGGCATACTCGATAGATCTGAGGACGGGTGCGGAACTGATTCAGGAATGTGTATAACTATGTATAACAAGTAGTATCATATTCCTTAGTCAAGGAGAACTAGCTATTCATTTCCTGTGCTTTTCCTAGTTCATTATTTACGTTTATGGGGTCGTTCAATTGATATTTGTAAAAATCCCACTGTAGATCACCATCGGAATGTATTCTAGCGAAAGTGTTGAAAGTTATAAGCAAAATATCCGATTCGTTCGTTTAGCGA
>KN716151.1:521302-579467 GCA_000816705.1 Dictyocaulus viviparus | reverse complement strand
AAGATAACTGGCACTGACTTGGTGAAGAGTGGTCAACTCAAGTCATGTATAGACCAGGCACGCATTCAACCACCTCCACGATATCACGTTGAACATGAATGCGGGGGCGCATCCCACCACAAGGGATTGATCAACGCCAAAAATTATCTTATCTTATTATCTTATTCTTCATCAATATACTCAATAACGTTCTCACAGTGGTATGGAATCCTTTCAATCTTTTGAGACCATGTTCTATAAATGATTGCAGCTTTGACTTTTTTTTGTGAAAGCAAAAATGGACGTAACACGATGACATTCTCCCATTGCTTGTGGTACGTTACAGTTAAAAACGTTTATATTGATCGCAAAGATAGAGAATTTTGGATTTATGGATCACCATTTATACTATGATGGCTCCATATACCGCTAACGCTGCTTATTCTGTAACATTTCGTGAAGCTATCAAATGAGCACTTCCAAAGATATTCCTTTAAATTCAATTTTGAGCTATCGCGGTTTGTTATAATGCTTTGAGCGGTTTGATTTCGATTAATGTATGCTTGATATTTCGATGTTATTCTCAACTCAATCAATTGCTGGTATGTAGTTGGTATAGTTAGTTTAATACGGTATTAGAACATGCATTTTCTTCATCAACATTTCCATTTGAGTCGTTAGAGGCTCGAATGCACAAGAAGAAAGAAGTTTGTGATAGTGAGTGCTGAAAAAAGAACAACCACATATTAGACATGTTTTTGGAACTTTTTCGATATTGTAAACAACGCTTTAACTGACATATTCCTACCTCGTTACAATTGCATTATTCTCAATCTTCTTGGTTCATATTACTTATGATAATATTTGTACGTTGCACATAAAAACTACTACTACTACTGCTTAGCACGTCTGATGTCTAGATGACTAGTTTTTTCCCTCAGATTTTAGCAGTCTGTCCTCACAGTTCTAACCAACTCTGCTGTTGTACTTATTAATTCTGACTATTGAGGAAGATTTTTCAAATTGTGATTTGTGATTATTTTCAAACATCTAGGTTGCACAGCTTCATGAGACCAACTAATGTGCTATAGCATTTTATCAATTCGTCCAGAGTTTGTAATGAGATATTTTTTGCTGAATTGACGCTCCACATACACATAAGCACACGCAAGCCTCACATGCATGCATGATTTCATTTACATTTTTAACTGCAGCTGTAGCGTAGCACTGCGTACATACCCTGATTCCATTAATGTATAGCATTAGTAATAAAGTACTTTCCGGATACAATCTACAACTGGGTTTGCCACTTAGTAAGCAGGCGGCAAGCCCTTGCAAATGAGTTTTCCTGAATTTTTTGATATATTTTTAAAACAGCCATGTGTTCCTGCATTTAGTAATGAAACCTGGAATGAATTCTGTGTGATTTTTCTTGTTTATTTTTGAAATAGACGTTTGTTTTACTGATTTTTCTTGGTAAAACTGTTTTCAGTGCTTGAATGCAAATGTATTGATTGTTGGCGAAATTTTCTTGGTTTTTTCGGCTTCAATACTTCACGTAGAGCTCAGCTTATATGAATTGACGACCAGATTGCAAAAATAATGGGCGACTTCCAATATTACGCATCCCATAGTCGTTTTATTGTAAACCTTGAGTAGTTAAGTTTTTAAGTATTATAAAATATTACATAAGTACTAAATTGTTTATATTATTATACTTATTTAATATTACAAACAAATCGAAGGATACTAAGCTCATATGTTAATGGTTGTTAGTCTTAAATATAATCATAAGAATTTTATATCATTAGGATTTATCGTAGTTGGTACAAAACAAAACAATTATTATGGAGGTCTATCGGTTGCTAAGCGGTTATCATCATCTTAACAGAATGTAATACCGATTCTGGCTTGCCAGATCGAATTGCTATCGCCTGAAGTTCTGAGTGTTGTGGCTTACTCACAAGCGTAGGATATAAATAATCATTAGATATTTCATTTAAGTAAACTGCAAGTTATGTTGTTTATCCTGAAGCACATGATATTATTTCCATTTGTGTAAATCAAAGCTGTCTGTAGTGAGGAATAATGATGAGAATATCAGCAACCAATGATGGAGCGATTTCATTAGATGTATGATGTTAAACTTGTTCAGTACCATTAAGATATGCCACTCGTTCAATTGTACTGTACGAAGCTTTAAAGCGGTTGAATGTTTCTGCATGAAAACTTCCATCGAAACGAATTGTATTTGTGCTATTTGTACTGCACTTTATATATCCTGTGAAAACTCAACGATCATTTCATTTCACTAAGAATAATACGTATTCATTTTGCAATGAGAAGAACTACATATTACTATTGAGCGAGAACTGTCAAATTTTCTTAAAGTGATGTAGAATACATTTTTTGCAGAAATATTGTTTGTTGTTTCTCATTTCAAAAGTTATGCATATTAAATGAAATGTGAGAAAAAGTGAAAGTGAAGTGGAAAAAGTTACCTTGTTTTTCATAGAACCTTATTTTTCCGCTAATTCTTTATGTGTGACAAAATTCGAAAGAGCTTTTGAGGAAATTTTGTGTTTTTTTTGTTGATTAGCTTTTGGGAGCTGTTTTATTGACAAAACGTAGATCGTGGGAACACGTGCCCTTGAGTCTTTTTTAGCGATTATTTGAATATCGTATTCATTTCGCAAAATGTCTCAATCCATTGTTAATGATTTTAATCTAATGGTTAATTATTATGTTTAATCCTAGTTTCTGATCTGTTTTTGATAACTCGTTCTCCATAATGTTTTCACTCAAAGTACTATAGTCAACAAACAAGGCAAATAACTCAACAAAAAATATCCACCCAATATGAATAATAGAACGAAACAATGTTGGTAGTTTTCAAGTATACATGAGAGATATATCTGTGTGATATGGATAGGCATTGATTGTCATGGAAATGTCCTCATAGAAAACATATTTTGAATATTTCATACTATTTGTTTTCGATGATTTATTTAATCGTCTATTAGCAAAATCCACGGTCTCGTTGGGTATCCTCATAGTTGGAGTTCTGTCTAGCTGCACATTTTCTTCTGCACTCTCTCGTTAAGTGGTTTTTTCGCCGATCGTCGGCGTGTGGTGGTGGTGTCATTTCGATTTTTTTTTTCGTTGATGCTGCCGCGCTGTTTTTTTTCTCTTTTTTGAATAACAGCTGCTGGAGGGTAATATACGAGCGCGCTTGGGACACATACAATATATATGTGTATATATATATATATATATATATATATCTAAGCTTTTAAGCTAGATATTTATAAAGGGTAAATATCTGTCATATCTATCTTTGGTTACGTCAGAGTTCGTAAGTTCATTAAAGCGATAGATCATTTGCACAATCCATAACTAAAATTGCAGTAAAAGTAAACATATTTCGCACATAAATATAATGAATTCATTCTTATAAATGCATAGGTATAAGTACGACTATTGAATATGAACAATTGATAAGAGTGCAGAAAGATCGGGGAGTGGTTTTACTGCGGAAGAGGGCGGCAGAGAAGACTAAGATAGCTGAGAGTTAATGTTTTGTTGTAGCTTGAGAATGACGTAAAATCGAAAGAATTGATGACGTGGCACAAACAAAAATTTCTTTTTCCTCTGCTCTTAATAACTAAAACGTATAAGAGTGTTAAACTCCTTGTATTTCCTTTGCACTTACATTGATTTCCAAATGAGGCCTATTACATTAATTCTGTTCTATTTTGTTGCTTCTAACCATGTCCTAAGCATGATATAACCATGCTTTTTAAATCTAATTTCTGATATCAGTATTTATAAATGTTTCCTAAGATGCATTATGCGGACCAAATATACGAGTTTACACGTCTACTCCTTGCTCGGTTGTTGCTCGAAGGTCGAACGATTTTAAGCCAGGGTCATCACTTTCCCTATAGCAGGGAAACCGGTTGCTTTTTTTGTAACATATAACCTTGAATGTGTGAAATACACTCAACCCCCGTGCAAAATGCTGGTGCAGATGCATAGTAGCAAATTTGTTCAGTTTCTGAACCAACACCAACCAGTGTGCTGGTACTTCGTCCTAGAATCAAAAAGTGAAGAACTCTCACTCATGCACACGACATGTTGTGAACACACATTTACCAACATTCTTTCATGTCATAGCGAACGACAACCTGGCTTGTCCCTGGTGCGCGTTCATCATCGGCCACGATATGCGGCCTGCCAGGCGCCTCGTTCTGCTCGGTATGTCGACGTGCCTCTTTAAATGACATACTACATCTTGATGCTCAGCACTCTGCGCCTCTCAGCGTTCCTCGCAGTCTTGTTTGTTCGCGACTGCGTGCCCGACGCGCGATTTCTCTACGTGGTTGGTGTGTTATCATTTTGTTGTGTCTGCATCTCTTTCCCCGTCGTGCACTGGCTGTCTGTGCTCCAGTGACGGGTGGCAATTGCTGCTGCCACTGCTGGTGTGCCGAGCATTCCTCGCTGATTGGTCGACTCCCTACTTTCTCCGCCTTCGCCTCGACAACGTGAGCGAGCGTGTTTGTTGCGTGTGTGTATGTGTGTGCCTTCTCTTACATCCGCTGCGCCATCAAGGTGACAACCTCAGCCAGCTATGATTTCTCCACCCATCCCTGGCCTGTATCTCTGTGCCTCTCTTCGCAAGCTCTCCCTGGATAATACTCTGCTTTTTGTTGTATTCGGTCGTATTTGACTGTACTTCTCTGTTCTAGCTATATATTCAAAAGTCTCTTTATATTTTAGATAAGAAATCGTGCTGTTTTCGGGCTTGGTGTGTTGTTGGAACGAGGTCTTATACCACAAGGTAAGAAAATCTTTGTTTTGTTGTATGTCCTCAATTCAGCCAGTATTTTTTGCGTTATTGGTGTACCATCACAAAATGTGATTCTTGCAAGTTCTTTACGCTCTAATTACATCTTTTTGAATGGGTAACTCAACATTTTAGAATGCTGGTATAATGACTATAGCGCTACAAACATGAAGTGCATAACCCCTATTTCTTTGCAATGTAATAATTTGGTAACAAATTTCAGATGCACTGCGCTCAAGGATCATCCCAATTCTGTTTGATCTTATTGAGTCGAAAGGAGATGCTCCTGGAATGGAAGATCGACGTGTGGAAATAGCCGCGGTACGGGATCCCTGTGCTGCTGATTGCTGTGTCTGTCCACTGCATCACTCATGAATACCCTTACCGATCGTTTCATGTTTATCTTTTCTAAACTTTCCTTGTTATTCTTTCTGCCGTAGGCTGTTTTCCGCGCGTGCTCCGGTTCGCCCCTTAGTGTATGCATTGCATTTATTCTCTGAAGAAACACCATCAAAACTTAGAGTGTGCACTAAAGGCAGAGTGTATAGACAGCCTTAAACAGGAGAGTGCACGACCGAAACAGCATGCGGATAGTGGGACGCACGCGCGGCGAAAGTGGATCCTGGTGCGACACCGCGCAGGAAGTGCGAGTTTTTCAGAGGGTGAAAGACATGGGTAGTGAGACGCTTTGTTCTGGTCGTATCACTATTCTGTTTTTCGCCCTTTGCATTTACGTATGCACTTCTCCAGCGCCAAAACCCTCTATTTCCAATTTATTTGTTTTTGTTTCATGTGATTTTTATTGGAGAATTGTGTACTTCTTGTGGCTTTGCGCTTTTCTTTTAAGCAAGTCATGTCGTGTTGAACTAAACTAGGTTCGTACTTTGCATTCTCACTCTTACACATGGAATTTGACGGAATATTTCTCAAAGTGGCTAGAATATGGTGAATCAGCAAGAATTGCAGTTATTCTTAAATTTTGTTTGGATCGATTGATATGCTGATGGATGGCGGCTGTCACGCAGCTGGCGCACTTGCTTTTCTGTTCTTGCGTTCTTTCATTTCTTTCTTTTCCCTATTACTCCCTCTCTTCACCTTTGGCTTGCTTTATGTCTTGCTTCCTGGCTCATTTGCACAATTACTCTTAGCCGGAGTTCCTAGGGTCGATGACTGGCGTGGGCTAAGATTTTCGTCCTATTTTTTTTGTAACATTTCCATGAACTTGATAGAATGTTGTGTGTATGGTTGTGTGTGTGTATGGAGGGAGGAATGTATTTGTCCTTAACACCGGCACGGCACGTCAAAGTGGTGGGTGATTTGTCGTCTTGCTCATATCACAGCCAGCTTTGATGTGCTGTAATGGGCAATGGGGCACCTCTCTCTAGGTGTCCTTTCTCCAATCCACATTTCCTATCCTGTTCACTTATTTTTTTTTTCCTCTCAGTATTCTATTGCTTTTACTTGGTACTGTTTCAGGTGCTGTGTCGTGTTGTATCATCAGGAATGATAAGCGACAAACGATGGCTTTTTGATCATTTCGTCGTGAACTACAGCCGATTTCTTGAACATCACGTGGTCCATATCAGAAAAGTGGGCGCGCGCCATTTTTCAAATCAGGGTGATACCAGGAAAAAGACAAGAGTACAAAAGCGACCATTTACACACAAACGTAAAATAAACAGCAAATGTGATGATGCGACGTAGGAGGGGTGCTAATGAGAGTGGGACGATGAAAAATGTGAAAATAGGGACATGAAACGCCAAGATTTGCATCACTCAGGAAAAAAAGAAAGTTTTTCATCAGTAACATTGCATAGAGTACGTACTCGGAAAGTGTGTCGGCTGATGAACGATCACTATGGAAATTACTTAGTCAATAAGCTTGCGTATTTGCTTAGTATTTGGCATAAATAGCCATATGTTTTCGTTGTTTTTGTGCGTTAGTGCATGTTTTAAAGTGATAAGTAGCTCATTGTACCTATTCTTTGTAGAAGAATGATTTGGGTAGATGACTGAAAATAGATTTCTAGCCTAGTTCTTTGTTTCACTTTGCATTTGTATTATGTGGAAAAATGCGATACAGAGGATAATTAGATCTTGACGTAATTAGCTTTTTATTTGGATATTGGTTTGGGAGAACAAATGTGGCTGATGCTTAGAGTGTATTGAATGATTTGTCACTGCATATCAAGGCAAAATTAATGGCTGCAAAGCATCTGTTCCAACACTATTAGTCATACGAACGAATCGTACTTTCCGGCCGTATCTAAATTTAATCCGCTGAGGAAATTTGTCTCAAGTGTTTACTTGTAAGTTACTTACGTGATAGAATTTGCAAAGAAGTGCACTATATAAATAAAGAGGCGGAGGTGAGTGTCAGTTGCTGACTAAATGGTGAAGGTGTTAAATATATCCTCGTGAAACAGATTTATAATCACTAGAACAAATTTAGTTATTATGGGTATGTTAGACATAGGTAGTATGAGAAGCCTACACAAAAGTGATCAAAGCAATGTTGAAAATTGGTTGATAAGTTACCTATCTTTACAATGATCAAAAAACACTGCTATTGAACACTATATTCGAGTTCTTCCTACACAAACTGTAAAGGTTTCTAGAACATCTCTGGTAAGATGTGCAGGAGGATTTGCCAAATTTCTTTTACTATTAGTTTTATTTGAGAAAATCTAGTATCTAGCAAAAATCTGACAGTTCCAGTTTAAGCCGGCCATTAGGCTCGTTTGGTTGGTTGCAAACAGTTGTGAAATGAGCCAGCAGAATTCAGGGATCAGGGCGAGGCGGTGGAAGCATCTATATTGTATTGTTGATTGAAAACTTTAAATTTTATAATCTAATGAGATGCATTTGGGTCAGCTACGGGAACTGGAATGTTTTAAAGTCGATCACTAGGCGGAAGGGTAGCGGGTCAAAGGTCACGTGGTTTATCGGATAGCTATGCATATTTGCATCTAAAATCGGGACTAGCTTGAACTTTTAATATTTGGTTTTATATAAGTGCACACAAGGTACTGAGGGATTCTTACATCTATTACGGATGACTCCATAACGTATTATCTGAACACAACAGGCAGCTTGCTAATTACATAAGGACTTCTGTTGTAACAAGGAAGATTACGGCAATGGATGATCAGCCTTTACGGAGAGTCGCATATGTAGGGATGAAATTGACACAGTTTGATGCGGAACGACAAGATATGCTCAATTATCATAACATTTCATGTCAGGGTTTTGTGACGTGTTGTTTTACCATTGCATGTTTTGCGTTTTAAGAGTTCTACCTCTATGTGCATTTGTTTTGGAATGGCTATCATCTCATTATTAGCGTAACTCTGATCTCTCTGAGTTGTGTTGTAATAGACCACTTACATTTTTAGGCAGCAGTGGCCATACTAGCCGACTTATCTCGTATATTTGGTCAGAAGTTCACAGAACTGGTGAGTATTTATTTGTTGTTATGCATAAACGTAAAAGTGACTATGATAAACGGGCGATATGCAGTTATATATGTAATCTTCAGCGACCTAGTTCAGCTCTTATTTTGAGGAAGTTTATCTTAATCTCTGTACTATAGTGTAGAAATTATGTAGCGTTCGATTTATTCCACTCCATTTCTTTGTTTTGTGAGGATGATTTTATTCCAGCACTAAGTAGTTGATAATTGTAGATCCATCCATTCGCAAAAATTGGAACAATACATGACTACAGTGATTTTTATAACCATTTGTTTCATTATTGCTATTTCACTAGCTTCTCGCTTCCTTATCCAATTCGCCTCAGTTGTCATCGTCGACGATCTGCTTTACGAGTGCCAAATGTGTTCCTGTCATTGTAGTGGTACTTATATTTTAATCTTTTCTTTAGCGATAAATGATAATGGATACATCGAATAAGCTCCCATTTCGAAATTCTCAAGAATATGAGTTGTTTTCTTGTTGCATGAGGCACTGTTTATCCTAATATTGAAGTTGAATCACGCACCCAGTGTCAACCAAATATATCGAATAGATCTGCGTTTCATTTTAACCTTTCAATTTTGATACATACTAGTAAAATTAATTCCACATTGCTTTGATAGAATGCTGTAGCTTTTGTTATCTAATTATTTATAAACTTACGTAATTATACGAGCCTGTTACTCGTTATCTGCTACAACAAGAAGTCATTGTGCAGGGTAACGAAACATCCTCACTACTACTCATCTTGACAATTTTTTCCCAGTTGAAATTATTTCCTGGAACTTTTTTCGAATCTGAATTCCTCTGTTGTTGCATTGTGATGAATTCTTTAAATGAAGACAATAGCTGCAATGAGCGATAGCTAACAATAGCTCCATCCTATTGGTGCGCTGTGGTTTCTCTATGTATATGTTTATAAGCATCATAACTTAAACGGGATGTTCTAGATACTCGACCTTGCGCACTTTTTGAGTAACCAACCGAACGTTAATTGCTCTGCAAATTTCTGGGCTCATACGTGTTCGAACGAATGTGCAACATATGTCAATTTCTTCTAAACGTGTCAAATTAAATGCTATTGTTGGCTTAGTGGCTTAACGAAACTTCATGTTTTCAGTTTATAATCCCTCACCTTTCTTGTCTTTGTATGGATCCAAACTGGGGTGTTAGAAAAGCAGTCTGTGAAGTATACGTAGAAGTAGCACGTCATACTTCACCGGATGTTCGACGAGCACAATTAGCACAGATTTTCGTAAAACTTCTACATGATCCGTCACGTTGGGTGAGTAGTACACAAATTACTGATATACTAAATTTTGAATTGGTATCCTTCTTTGTTAATTATTTTTTATAGAAAAATCTTACACAATTTATTCCTAATGATTTTCTGTTATCAATGACTTCAGTTTTTTCTTTTTGATCCTACAATAGCAAATTATGTAGTTCTATATATTTTAAAAAGTTACGAATTTCTATGGAGAAGATATATGTTTTCCTATTTTCACTCGGTAGTTCATGTTATAGCTCTTTTTAATGGATGGTGCCCAGCCTATATTCAATGTAGTTGTTGAACCAAACATTGGTTACATCCGTTGCTAAATATCGGATACTTTTGTCATTTCAGGTTTGGCATACTGCTTTCCAAGAACTAGGGCCTTTCATTGCAACTTTTGCTAATTCAAAGCTTTCTGGATTAAAAATAATGGATGGACAGGTAAAAAATATTTTGAGTTTTTTTTTTGTTTAAAACATCTCCAGAGTATACAGTATAGTTCACAGGTGTGCAAAGAGGACAATCATTGTGATTCGGAAAATACAACTAGCGAAACGATAGATTTTGAAAATCTTCCTGCTGGATGTTATATGCCGCAAAGTGATGCGGAAGTTGGAACCGAAAATAACATGGACGGATCAGATTCCCACGATGAAAATAGACAGTAAGGCTGTTGATTTTCAGAGCTTCAATTTCGATCATTAAAGCTTCGCATTCTTATTTGTAAATTTTAGTGTAATTGGTGGGCTTCAGCATATGCTAGAGAAATGGTCTTCAGGACAAAAAAGAAATTATACTCATAGTAAAACTGCTCGATTTTTGTTAGTTTAAAGGCTTTCTTAAACAGATTTTCTAAAATTTTCTAGTTATGTGCGTTGTTTCTAGTAGTCTGTTTATATTTCTGAATAATAAGTCATCTTACGCTTTTAGTGAAAGTGAAGATTTACGTTCTTCTGAGCGTATCAGCATCGCAGCGAAATGTAATTCCTGGGACGACTTGTCCAAGTTCGTTTCTTCTTCGAGTCTTCTGATAGCACAATAACCATTGTTGTGTTAGGATGTGTATATTAAGGAGGTGGTAACGTTATTTCAATAGGAAATACGCTTGATGTCTCACAAATCAGATAATGATGAAAGTAATATGTTTCAAACCGAAGAGCAGGTACCATATTGGATGCTTATTTTTGTGCTTATCGCGTTTTTCGAACATATTTCCATGGTACTATTATTGGTACTATTATATCAAGCTGTTATGAAGATGCGAAGGCAGTAAATGGTTGAGAGTTTATCATGTTACTTGCACTTATTGCTTAATGTTCTAAACTTTGTTCACGTATCAGGGTAATTAGAGGTGCTTAAATTGCATTGTATAAGTAAATGAAGCCTTCCGTACTGAAGATTGCTGTCGTTTGGTGCCATAATTTTCATATGAAAAACAAATACAGGTTGTATGCCCTGTACTCAGCAAAAGTTCGGAGTAGATATTCGTCGGATCATTTCCGAAACTGGCACTCAAGTCGGGTATATCACAAACTTGTGGTCCAAAATGGAGCCTGCAGTACTAAGATGATACCACGTTTCATCCTTATTCTAGTACTATTAAAAATTAAGTAACGTGTTCATGCATTCGTTTTCCTAATGTTGCATTTCGCACCACAAACTGAAGTACTTGTTATTTTACCGATAACAATACCTGTAAGTGATGCATTAGTTAGTGATTTAGATCCTTAATAAAAATATAGCTCAGGGTCAAGTAAATCGATAGTTAACTTGGTATGTGTTTAATGTCGCTCATAGCGTCATAATCAAGCGAATTTCCTAAAAGAATAATGAAACTACTGTTTCTATTTTTAATTTCAATGAACAGTTTGGTAAACGTGATTTTCATGTCATCATAAATAATCGTATATCTTAAATTCTATTTTCATCCGGACCAAATGCGGTTACCTTTGAAAGTGACGAAGAAAAGAGAAGGGTCCATCGCTCTTTAGCAATAAGAAATTAATGAAATATGTAAAAAGGACAATATTTTGAAACTGAACATTTTGCTTCCTTATGAATTTTAAACAATACATGACTAGGCATCTTTCTTTTATTCTCAGCGTCTTTATTTTCCATAACGACTCGTGCTCCTTTTTCTTTAAGGCTGGGCATCGAAGATGATGATGATGGTGAACTAGACACGACAATGCCCTTATCAATGAACGACACTAACAACGAATATGAATGCGCATGTTCAACGTTTGCTGAGGTTATTTATACTTTATGACCTTTACATGATTACATTCTATTTGTTAAAATTACAATGCCTGATGGATGTGTCAAATCTAATGGCAAATAAGTATCAGAGACTTGAAATTGCAGTCCCTCCTAAAACCAGTGAATGGGTGTATTTAAGAATTTTGCAGGGTGTTAGTTCTATTCCATTTTTCGCCTATAAAGCTCTTTCGATGATCGTGTTCATAATATATATTTGTTATTCGCCTGCATTTATGCAAAGTGAAGGTATTGATACCCTGTAACTTCATTTTTAAACGGAAAGATGGTAATGATTCGCACTCAGCTAGGCTTCAATGTAAAAATGTGAATCTGTTCAACTTGATACCCTGCTTGGAATCAGACCTTTCACTATGAGAGATAATTCGAAATCCCATAAATACTTCTAAGCCACAGTGAGACTGAGCACTGGGAAGCACTATTAAGAATAGGAAAATCCTATCAAGAAGTATGCTTTTCTTTCTCATTTTCGCTTTTGAAATGCTTTTTACTATTTCTTCTTCTTCCAGTCTTCAAATCACCTCGAAAACTTTACTCCGGCTTCGTATTGGTCGGATTCATATGTTGCATTCGCTGACCAGTAAGTTTTCTTCACATAGTAAAATTTGGAAATATTGAATGTTTTTATCTACTCAAGAATGAAGACTAGATGTTGAATTAAAAAACCTTTCAGTGATGAGCTAGTTGAATTCGGATCATCCGAAAGTGTGCCAACTGCATATTCATTTCTTGAGCGGCGCTTTGATGTGCTGTATGTGCCACCAGAACGCTCAAGTCCGCGTCGAACACGAACTAGTGCAACAAATTCGGAAAGTGATGACATGTGCTCGCTTTCACCGAGCTCCACTAATACATATCGCAGCATGGGTGGGCAGGTTGATAATGGCGAGCTCTTAACTGATAACGGCGATGTCTGTTGTGTGTCATACTACCCCGTTGAAAATGATGCGGTGCAGGTTAGCAAAAAATTTATAAGCGACTTTTTGTCAGTTAAACATAATTCTATATTTTAGAACATCGTTCCTCAGGAATTACTAGACAACTTTATGGGAATGGTTTTACCTAGTGGTGTAGCGGATTCCGACATCAATCGGCATTGTGCTCACAATTTTCCTGCTGTAGCGTACACTCTTGGAAGGGCTAATTGGCCACAACTGAGAGAAACGTACAACAAACTTGCCAACGACGACCAGGTTAACATTTATAAGTGCAGGCTCATTTGGTATTGTTATTTCAATTCCAACATTTAGAATTTATTTTGCAGCTTCGCGTCCGCGTAACAATAGCAAATTCAATGCATGTAATGGCTTCGATAGTTGGAACTAGACATACTGATGATGATCTTCTTCCAATATTTCTTGCATATAGGTTTGCATTTTATCCATATATGGTTTTTTGTGTATGTTCTACTGTATAAGATTTCTATATGTATCAACTTGCTCACTTGTTTTTCTTTTTTTTTCGATCTTGAAAATTTTCATTGATCATCAACCGCTGTAAATCATTTTTCTACGAAAACTGTAAGTTCTTTGGTCAAATTGTTATTTTAGTCAAGATTTTTTCAGAGAGGATGCATTTGAAGTGCGGGTTGGACTTTTGAAGCACCTATATGAGTTCTATAAGGTTCGTTTTTAAAGAATATTCAGCTCATTCCATGTATTAACTTGTGATTTCACATGCTCTTATATGTTATGAAATAGTTTCATAAATGTTAGTTGAAGGTTCTCGAATTCTTGTTCTATCAAATGAATTTTAGTGTCTATCTCCTGAAACACGAAAAGAAATGATAGATGCACTGCCACAGTTCATGCCCATGGATCACTCTTTGTTAAATGGCAACTGGCGTTATCGACTCGAATTTGCGGAGTAGGTAACTTCTTGTACCTTGTCTAGGTTGATATTTTAATGGATTTTGAGTTCTCTTCAGACAGTGTTACAAGCTTTGCGAGATGTACGGCGTCGAAGAAATTAATAAAACCATGAGCGCTATTGCGCTGACTCTGGCTAATGGTGTGTTTTTCATTATATCATCTTTGGGTTTATTCCCATTTATTTCGTATACTTGCTAGTACTCATAATATGCTTGGTTAATAGGACGTAGGTCGTTGGAAATATTTTTTCAAAAATAAAATAAATAAGGGAATGCCAACAAAGTGCAGAAATCCTCTACCTTCTGTAACCTTTAGAATGTCGATCTGTATAGAAAATGAATGACGACAATTCATTTTCGTTTTTCTTTGTTCTATAGATATCTCCAGTTTCTTCAGTGGAAATGGTTCGTTGTCACATCCGTAATTGCGCTCAGTATTATCGATGTTTCGAATCATTTAAGTCATGTGAAAATTTACTTATTAGTCACTTCCAACGTCGAGAATGTCGTATAATTCTATCTGTTGCTATGTCTAGTTTATTTATACATTGCACCGATCAAGCAGCTTTAATTTGCTGATATAGTACAAGTTATGGTTAAAATGGTGCTTTAACTTGAGAGTAAGACTGTAGAAAGCTTAAAAAAATAAGGTTCAAGCTGTGTTGAATACGTTACGTTGTGTTATATTAATGATGATAACCAGAAACTATGTTAAATAGTCTGTGTATTTTTGTCCACTCAAAATTACTCGGTTTAAAAATACGCGGTGCTGTTCTGAAATTAATGAATTAACTATAAATATGAAGTTATTAATTCATTTCTTCTAAAGTTTTACAAATACAGTTTTGACGTAAGCAAATTACAAAGAAGACCTATAATTCACATTTCAATTTCCGGTACGTGCATTTCTTTCTTCCATAAGAAGTTCGTGAGTGGAAAATTGTAGGTGTAGTGCAGTTTAAGTATTGTGTAGGTACTTTAATTGCTCGCAATGCAGATGGTAGTGGATGTTCCATGTTAATATTAAATATTTGTTATCGACGGTAGTTTAACATTCGAACTCTAGATTTCGCAGCTATCTTCAAGGTTGATTCCCTGAGTATTTACTTGGGAATGAGTACTCATAAAAGTTGCTATTTTTCTTAAGGACGTCCTACTCTTTTTCGTTGAAGATTTACTAGCGAAAACAAAAATAAATTTCTTACATGGATGAAAAAATGAATCCTATTGGCATTCTTTTCTATCTTACACTTTATTATGGTCGTATTACAATATTATTTTATATAGACATTTCGATTTGTGTTTAAACACCACGTTCGATTTTGAACTGGAATTTTTTTTTGCCAACGAATTCTTATAAGTTGAACCTGAGTGGTGCTACATGGAAAGTTTTCAGATAGAGTATCAGAAGTTCGAAAAGAAGCAATTTCTCTTCTGTCACTAATCATTAAACGACTGGTTGATCACGAATGGTCTTACCTGACGGATCTCCAATCTAATCGTGATTCTCTGTCACACACGTCATTAACCGAGTTATTTGTCAATGATTTAGTGAACGGATTTGCTAATACACAAAAGTGGACACGCCGACAAACGTAAGTCATGGCTAATATAGCATTTTTAGTTCACTTGAAATATCGGCGAAATTGACAAGTAAAGCATTACCAGCATAGCTTATTATGGGATGATATACTTTTTCACTGATCATTTGTATTCCTGAAAATATGGAAGAATCAACGTGATGGTACAAAATTAGGAATCTAAAACTTTGCGAACAGAGTTTTTTTTTCAAAAGAAGTATTACGTTAGAAAAAATTCCATATATTGCGTTAGAGAAGCCCGCTTGTGATAAATTGTGATTTTTTCCATATGGTGAGACATTTTTGCATAAAAAGACGCATTGATAGTAATAGACTGGCAAAGAAAATGATATATTATATTGCAATGGGTGTGTATTTTGAGCAATACTGAGCTTATTTTAGGTTTGCATATATTTGTCAACAGGTTCTTATGGAAGGTTCTTTGCCATGGGAGCAGTTTCGACTTTTTCTTCTACCTCATCTTCTAACTATGGCTTCTGACGGTATTTTTTATAATATTTTTCCCATCAATATATATCATACGTGACTTACAAGTATTTCAGGCGTTGTAAACGTCCGAATAGCTGTTTGTCAAGCGCTTTATTTTTGCAATTCTTCATCTCATTATCCTACCGCCACAAGCGACTCCAATACATTGCTAACATGGGACGTTCATATAGCATTGAAACAGCTATTATTGGACGACGATATGGACGTTTCCAGAGCAGCTAGACGTGCTATGCGTCAGTCTATCCGCGACGAAACGGTCGACATTTCAATAAGATGCACTCGCATAAAAGAGAAGGAAAATGCATATTTTCAAGTGGTCGACAACTATGAAGAACGCGATATGAGTTTATGTTCTGACTACACGATAAGCGAGACGTAGGTTCGCACATCACCTAATATGCTATCTAATTGACATGTTTTCGCGGTTTATTGCTAACCGCTAATGAGATCGTGGGTTGCTCAATTAATCTTTGACAGCGACAGTGACCGTAACATACGTGATTGATGTAACGCCTGGTGCGTATAATTCTGGCATTTATGGCTTTCAATGTATTTTCTCAGCAATACACTCTTCATATTTTTCTAACATGTTGTCTTTGGACTTCCTTAATCTAATTATTTTCTCCATCACTTCACAATCTTATCACTTCGATGTTAAGTTCACTTCATTTTCCCCGTTCTCAATTTTCTTAAATTTCACTACTTTCCTGACAATTCTTTCATGATTATGACTATGTTGCCTATAGGTGCTCCCTGTCTTAGTGGTCGCTTGAATTCTAGCCGGATTTTGATCATCGAATAGAATTTAATAGGTTATCAACTTATGTCTGGAATTAATATTCTTTTTCGTGTATAATACCGGTGTTTATGCAGTTAGCTTGTGAAGGCATCCGGATGCATAATAAATTTTAATTTGTGAAGTAATGATAATAGTTGTTATTGTTTATGCACAATAATTACTACGGTGTTATAACATGTGCGATCTACTTGCGCTGTGATCCGATTGCATTTCATTTTTTCAATTTCATTCGGTGTGTGATTATCATCTTTACATAAATTCTGACAAATTAAGCAGTTGTGTTGCGATTGTGATTATGATTACTATTACGATGTACAGTTAATGGTGGGGGCTGTGATGTAGGGTATTTTCGAATGAGTTCATGTTGCATACAATCGAGGAAGTCACACTATTACGTTGTATTTCTGGACCGAAGATTTCGAATCGTCCAAATGATGCCAGAGTGTGGTGTGAATGTGTGGTCCATTTCTAGTGTGACAAAAACTCCAGTGTGGTCGAATCTGGAGTTTCGGTTCTGCGCTGCGCGTTCTAGCTGAGTATGGTGTAGGTGAAATAGAATATAGATCAGCTTCGAACATACCTAAATGATAGGAGATCAGACTAGCTTCTATTCAGATACGGAGATTTCCAGTGGTTGAGGTAGAACTTAGCATTTCGGTATGGTGTCATATAATTATATTCTATTTAACAAGAAATCTACTTACTTGGCTGTCCAATCAATTCGACCTGCATTCTGCTGCTTGGTGTTCGCATTGCTGTTCAGAGTTCTTGCACCAAAATTCGGTATATAACCTGTTTAGTTGGTTATTAATTAAAAGTTTGCCTTTGACAGAAACATGTATAGCATTCTATTTAAAATCAATAGGAGAAATAAATCAAATGATATGAATACAGTGGGGAATTACATATATTATTTGGTAAGCTGTATAAGCTTTTCCTTTATTTGATGAAGTTGCAATCATCGTATCTTGTCAGAGCCGTAATGTATTATTAGTAGTGGTTGGATTTTGATATTTGATTGAGTATGAGGAAAAAATCGATATAATTGATTCAGAAATTGTAATAGAACATAACTTAATTGTTGTTTATGAAATACTTATCGAAATATTGTCGGCAGGTGTTAACAATATCCAGAAATTTTATTTGTTCGTCATCACGTATTCTCTGTGTAGTGAACATCTATTAGATTTTGAATCAATGTTATATATAATTCTTAAGAACGTAACTCGATCAATCGATATCTGCAGTGATAACACTGTGTCATATTGAGGATTGATCATAATGAAAGTCTTTGATGAATTAATTTTTGTTTTTGGCGGATGAAGTTCACCATCTTTTTGTATGTTGATGGAACAGGCTTTTATGATTTGAAATTCGCAGCATAACTACAACTATGAATGCTAAAGTTTTGGATATGTTCGATTTTTTAGTAGGTCAAACTAAAATGAACAATGACTTTCAGAATAAGGTTGACAGAATAGACTTACCATATGCGTATTCAAACCTCGCTTGCACTGCTGAGCGGCTTTTGGCACTATGTGCATTTCCTGCCAATGAGTTATTTCCACCTCCTTCCTTCGGTACAGCTCCTTAAAAAAACAAACAAATATTTCAAATAACTTTTACAGTTAACATATTTTATGGAAACTCGGTGCAATGCGATGGTGTAAATGATGCATCCATCTTAAGGTGACGATAGTGAAGAAATGCTAGCTTGAAGTGAAGGAAAAGATAAGGAAGTTTAGTTAGAATAAGTTGAGAGAAACCAAACAATAGATGGCGAACTGCTTGAATATATGAGTATAGAATTTTCAAATGTATCATTTCAACAGCTTTCAGATAGTTTGCCACCTTAACGTGTTTAGAAGGTGTTTTTAGGATTTTCATTTCAATAGGAAAAGATAGGCAGGAGTAAATCTACCATTCGTGAATCGCCACTGTTTCAATGAAATCCCAAGGGGGCGCATCTCTTTGATCTATGTGGACCGGTGACTGCTTGCGGTAATTATGAGAAACCATGAGAGCACCTAAGCACGGGCGTCTCAAGAGTGAAGAGAACTAAAGCTACATTCCTAAGGTGTTTTATATTCGTTTATGTAGTTGAGCGTGATGAGATAAACTTGAAGACTTTAACTTTAGGAAGAGAGTGACATTCTAATTTTTTTGTTGCTCTCAATTACACATGCATATCAGTGGTTAAATGTACCGTTTTCTTTGCATATAGCTAATAAAAAGGAATATAAATCATGAAGATACTTAATGACGGGTTTTTTTAATACATAGAACTCATATTCGACTTGTATACTAAGCGTCTAGGAATGATTATCGTTATCAATCGCTACACGAGATGATGAGAATGCTAGTTAATGAGGATGAGGAAATCGTTAGTATGTGAGTTTATGATGAAAGTAAAAGATTTCAATAGAGCCAATTACTTTTTAAGCCCATAATAATGTTTGCTTCCTCACTTCTATGTAGCTATAGCGAAAGAGCATCCTTTTCAATGTCATTCTAGAATTCTTGCACATTCTGAAATGGGCCTTATGTTTCTCTACGATCACTGGACGAAAGGTTATATAAAAACCACGAAGAACTCCTCATTGTTTATTGAGGTTGAATCTTGTCAATTTCTGAACATTGCGTTTTTTCCACGTTTTCTTCATCTGGTCGATATTTAACACGATCACACGGTTGGTATATCTTCCATCCCGGAAATCGGAATCATCACCAACTACTCATTTGCTGAAGTAATCAATGAAATCAAACCAAATATTGTTACATGTGATTAGAAATCAATTCAAACTGTAGTACTTCGTCATATGAACTTATGGTTTTAATCCTTATACTTCGTTATTGTAACCCA
This sequence comes from Dictyocaulus viviparus, assembly GCA_000816705.1. Taxonomy (NCBI): domain Eukaryota; kingdom Metazoa; phylum Nematoda; class Chromadorea; order Rhabditida; family Metastrongylidae; genus Dictyocaulus; species Dictyocaulus viviparus. The sequence continues at coordinate 559,994 of KN716151.1, read as the reverse complement.
TGGTTCCAATAGTTTCAAAACATTAGAGGCAACTTGAGGAGAGATCAGTTCGAGAGTGCTGTTGGAAATCTAGTGGCTTGAACACGCTTTCACCAAATTTCTTCAGCAGAGTGTTTTTAGTGATTAGAAATTGTCATTAGGTTCTGATTATTCACATAGATAAAATGGAGAGTAGAACAGCATAAAGGTAGCACTTGATTAGGGTTAATCACCACGTCGTTGTTATAGTTAATGAAAGATCTAGTTAAAATCTACTGCGAATATGCATAAGTGGAAAATTAAGATGAAGTGGAAAGAAAGAAGAGAAAGATTACAAAAGCGAATAAAAGTAGGATTATATAAGCGAATGAAAGAAGCTCAAATCAATAGAAATTACTCGGAATGAAACTGATTTTTTCGGTTAGATGCACGGAGCACTTTCTATAGGTCCCTAAGTATTCGGGAAGTGGAGAATAACTTGAAGGAAGAGTAATTTCAAGAAAAAACAGCAGATCACAACATTCCGTCATTTGAGAAATCCGGTAACAAAGAAACCATTTTCACAACAATTTTTCCACTTCATCTTGAATTTTTAAGTATACCGGCTGCTACTATCATTTCATCTTGTGCAATTGAAAAATTGGAACAGCTTCATGTCTTGACGTCACGAGGAATGTGTGTTGCAAACAAATACGGAACAAAAGGCTGTGAGAAAGTCGCAGTGAGAAAAATCACTGGCTAGTTAATTAATTATTTCTTATAAAATGGAAAAGCTTATGTAATTAATAAGAAGCTGTTTTTGTTTAGAAGAATCAGGTTTTAGAAGCGACACACATAACACATAAATGCAACACCATCGTTTAAGACACACGTATGAGAGACAGTATTGGAAGAATCAATGTGAATATTTTATGTTTGTACGATTTATAAAGTCGTAGTATGCAAGCATACAAGAAGTTAAGAAGTGACGAAATGGTTAGCGGTATGAAGAACATAGTGATGAAGTTCATCACCTTCACTGATAGTAATAAATCAAGCATAAATTTATTGGCGTAGGCTTATCCCACTTAACCACGGCTTGCAAGGATTTTGGACGCTATGGTTCATAGAACGAATGGAATGATCTACTTAGCTTGGCAAATAACATGTGAATTGACTGCATTATTGGTGATGATATGACCTCCAATGTTTAGGCCCATTCCTCATTTTTAGATTTGTCACGAATATCGTGAAACTTTATGAATACGCTTCTGTACATACAATGACTTGAGGTAACCAATCCATACCGAAGTCCAGGTTTTATTGATACTAATCCAAGACTAAGAAAAGAGAAAGCAAGGCTTTGTAGGCTTGGTGGTGAGGATGAACTGCGTTAGACGCCTCCTATGAACTCTTGTAGGAATTGATAACTTTGAGTCTTCATTCATTGATGGTTTGCAATTTTTGCAACAATATTTTTTAAATTATTATTTGTAGTGTTTATTGATGGTATTACCATACCAATATAATTCTAGCATCTTCAATCTTTAAGATCCAACTGTGAAGTAGTAGCTTCACTGTAAAAAAGGCGAATGATATTGGAAGCCATATCCAGTGACTAATACTTTTTATATACAACAATAATATTACAACTAGTGTTTGTCGTTACCAGTAAAATTCATTTGTGATAAGGCCGGTCTTTATTTTCGTGCTTGAATAATTGGATGGTCTGTCTTCACGTGTAGTGTGGGTCCCAATAATCATCCATACGTTTCCTTTTCGCGGTATTGTCGTCCATGGTGGTGATCCGCTGTGTACATGTTGCCATTGGCGTGACCATTTTTCTCTAGTGTAGTTTTAGTTTTCTATTCCTGAGATAGCTCTGCTTAGGTATTTCCATGGCCTTCATAAATCAGAAGGATGTACCCATTTGGGACTTTATTTTATCAGAATGGTGGCGATTCTTGGTAGGTCGAAATGGAAATCCTCCCAGCTACGTTGAGGCGGTAAACCATTTGGCAGGCTCTTTACTTTGCAAAATACCAATATAGTAAAATTGTCTTATCAAATAACTGCGAAGTCCTACCTTTTTCACTTACTATGATTGTACGTCATGCCCCACTAAAGACAATATGGATTACAGTAAAAATTTGTTATCTAATGATCCTATGCGGGAATCTGGAAGGTGCGTCAATATTTGTCTTCATAAAGACCAATGCAAATTTTGTTTATACAGCAGTTTGAGGACTACGTTTTATTTATACGGATGAGCATCATTTTAATTCTCACGGATAGTTTTGTAGTGATTCAGCGATCATAGACTAATGTAAAACTTGGATTTCTCAGGCAGAATCCTAAGGGTAATTACCTTCGCGTAGTAGTACAGTATCTATAACCACTAGGTCATTTGCCTCTTATGGAAGTGCTTTTTGAATTGAATTGGATTTAGTGTTGAGTGATTGCAGAACAAGGACCTTGGTAGTGCAATCGGTAGCACACCAGACTGGATATTCGAGATGCGTGTTCGCAATTCGACTGAGGTTCGAAGTTCTGTGATTGAATCACCGTGTGGATATAAATTATGGAGATATAACACCATAATGACCTGTCATAGGTAGTAGAAAAATAAGTAATAAATACAAATTTCATTTCGTTTCAGCTCTACAACGGCATTTACAATCAAGCAGAGGGAATGATAAACTTTGTTAACGAGATGAACTGGAAACTGCTGTATACAAAATGTTTATGATTTTACCAAACCTCTAACGATTCACAAAAGATTTTTTGCCTAATGACTTGAATATTCAGCTCCATTTAAAGAAATATCTTAAATTATGGATAATTTATGAATGCTGTAAAGATTGATTTGTTAAGGCTTTACCTACCCGGAATGAATTTCGATTTAGACAGATAGATCTCCTTAGCAGGTCTTTTTTCGCTCGATTTGTTCTTTTTTAATTCATGTTTTTCTGTCGTGGGTGTATTCTCGTCTGCCCTATAAACATACAAACGGTTCGATTCGTTGTACTTTTCCGTCATAATCCATTGAGAAAAAAAGAAATCAATAAGTATAAAATCAATTACCATAACTTCACAAATCACTCACTTTCCGAACAAACTTGACTTATTCAGTGGAAGATTTCTATTAAGGTGTCGTCCAATAGGTTTTCCTTGTGGTAACACGTTTTCGGTATCGACATACTCTTTGGCAACCACCTGTAACTTTTAATAACATTTGTCCTGCCGTTAAAGATTTAAATATCAGCATTGTTAGGGCAGTTTATGGATAGAAATGAGGGAAAAATATAGGGCTAGTTAGCTAGCAACAAACGATGAGCTTACAACTACGGGTACGAAGTAATGCAGGTCATTTAACAACAACATGAAGGCTACATAATTTTTACTAGTTCATCTTATTATCCTTAGTAAACGCAATAGTATTTTGGTTCTGCAAAAGTTCGTTGTATAACAAAATCATAGTGGTTATGGTACGTCATTACATTTTTGATTCAGTTTCATTTCGAGTTCCACTTACAAGCTTAGATCGTTTTTATTACAATCTCAATGAATCACTAGCGATAACAAAATTGAATTTGAACTCATTCTTCTCAAAAACTACCATGATATTATTGTATGTTTACAACTAAGCATTATTTTTTAGTGAAACAGTAACAAGCATAGTGAAAAACTAACAAGCTGTTTTATGTTTGTTAGTTATTGTTTGTAACAAGTTATTAACTTTATCGTTAACATTATTAATTTACCTTTTGTTTATTAATAATTGTTTTGGTGTCACTTTGTGTACTATCAGCACTCATCTTCCTTACGTTTCCATGAGCTGGTTGACTCACAACGGGTGCTCCTAGTTTTTCGTTCACTTGGAAATATTTATATTTGAGACTCTGCAATTGTTTAGGGTTTTAAATTCTCTATTCAATATCAATATCGACTTGTTTTAAACAGTAACATTACATTGTGGTACTTTGTGATTTCTGCAGAACATTTAACACTTTCAAAATTTCTGCCCTCATCAATCAAATACGTTATTGTTGCAACAGTGATTTTCCCCTTATTAGGTATGGTTATCGCATGTGTTTTGCTTTGACCAGTGATCTGTCTAATCGATATATCGAGTTTATGATCTACACTGCAGATGGACGTATTTAGCCAAATGATGGCTAATGAAACAACTCTTCATCAGTACTTAAACACCTCACCAGACATGAGGTATAGTTATAGTTAATTGTTGCTGTCATACCTCATGAAGACAAGTGTGTCTTAAATGTTTTCGTGACATTGGCCATTCTGAAACGTGGATATCTGTTGCGTTATTGGGTTTGAGTGGTTATAATCGATTGATTTTAGCGAATATTCTCCCAAGTGTAGTCGATATTTTTGTATATCGTAACTATTGCACTATATTATTTCTATACTACTATTTACCTTTCTATCTTTGAGAAATAGGTCGTAAGAGATCAAATTTTTTGAAGGGTGGATTGTGTCATTCGACGAAAAATTCCAGAAATAGTTTAACTGGCTACAAAACTATGTCGTTTGAAAATGTCGAGCACTTTTGTAAAAGCTTCGTTTTTGTTAAAGGCATTGAAATTGTTTCTGTCGAGCGAGTCATTTCCTTTTCATGGCGAACGTGCCTAGCATAAAAACGTTCTTTCAACTTTCACAGGTAGAAGTTCCTCCCACTGCAGTCATTTAACAGGCTGCTGGTCGTTTTGTATGGTCGAAGCCTACCTCCTTCCTTTTTACATACAATTTCACTTATTGATATACACTCTGTGGCTAATGATCAATGCAGGCTTGCAAGAACTCAATGCATTATTCTTCATACTTTATTAATCATTATTACACCATCATATGGCTTCAGCTGATCGTCTATTTTAATCTCATCGTACTATTCTTTACCTCTTACCCCCGTGTATGTCGTCATCATAAATCTCACTACACTTCGCTGTTGTTGTATGTGATTCGAATAAAAGCTTAATTACCAAAGTTTGAGGTTAAATACAATTGAGAATTACAACATCTACGCCTTTGTAACGCTGATTTCAACTCTAATATATGGATTTTAATATTTATTACTTATCATTCGATATGTCTATTATTATGAAATTTGATGATTATTGATGTTTTATATTGTTCAAATAGCCTTGAACTTATGTTGCTTCCTCTCATTTTTTTTAATAAATTTTGAAAACGATAGTTACAGCGCGCATCTAACAACTTACAAGACCGATAAGGATTCGAGGACCTCTTAGACCCATTTTCACTACAGTTAAAAGGTATTTAGCTTTTTCACTTGTTTTGTACTCGAACAGCAGCTAATCGGCATATCGATGCATTCTTAACGAGTGAATCAATGTCTAATGTTTTTTTTGCATAGATTTCTCTTTAGATAAGTTTGTGTTTCAGCTGAATGAATACATCGAATGTTGTAAGGAAGCTTCAAAAAGAAATAGAACGTTCCGCATAATTTTGGTTGAGGTTTCTTATCATTGCCGTTCTCTTTTCAAGATTCTCTTGTTGTATCATTAACATTAGTCACGTAATAGCTTATGTAAAATTGGACTTCTTTATATTAGTCGCTACTTACAGTACTATCTTCTACTCATTTTCTATAAGGTGCTTCTAACATCACTCCTTTCAGTGTCCACAGCTGTATATTCAAATTAGATTCAATGGTTCCGCAGCTTGTTATACCTTACATCATGGGAAAAATGGTTTTGCAGTCTCAGAGATTTGCGTAAAGTTACTTACTGCTTGCATTTTCACACTCATCCTTTACATCCTTTTAGTCTTCTCATTCCGTTGATTTCCTTATGCTCAGCTATAGCGATGCAGCAAATTCTTCTGTTAGAATTACTTTTTGACAATAATGCATATAGTAAAAGCATGTTTATGACTAGTAAGCAATCTACTTATTAATATCTGCTAGGTATGAACATGAAATAGCAAAAAATCTGTTCCTCTTATGTATAGTTAGTGTTTTTTCTAGATTTGACTAGGAATTCAGGTCCTTCTATATCTGAATCATGGAAGCTGAACTTCGTACATTCTAGTGCTAGTAGAGGAAAAGTATAAGTGATTGTCGTGTATGTCAAGTTCATGTAAATTAGGAGACATGAGGTACGCATTCAAGCAACAAACGTGTTCAGTTACAATCAGCATAGATGTAGGAACTATATAGCTTAACTCCAGGTAATTGAGTCTTTGAAGGATTGCTTCACTCATTTTCTAGGCAATCATGAAAGTGCCTACAACATGTAGTGTTTGGAGTATGTTTTACTGGTAATCGTCATTACTAATCATTTTCATTCGATACTTACTCTTATCATGTCGGTACTTAAGGAGTTTCTAGGTGTTGGGCTGCAATTCGAAATAATTAGAAACAATACTACCTACGTGCATTGATTATTTCTGCATTTCGATATAGGAATGAACATATTTTAGTAAGTGGTTTAGCTTGGTTGAGGAAATAACCGGTTTTTATAAATTGTTAGCATCCAATTGGACCACTTGTGATTTTTATTCAAATATAAGCTCTTTGCTTAGTTAATAAGAGATGGTACGGTTTTTTAACGATGGATATTTGATTAGAAGACTATTACTTTTATTCTTTTTACCAAATTAATTGAAGCAATTCAACCTCTAAAGTCAAGAATTGCTCTATATTCCAGAAAAGACGTGGGTTCTTAAAGCCTTAAGGTTCGCTGCATCATTATTTATTCTGCATTACTAACCTGTCCAGCATTTGGCCTTTTTTCCGGATTCCACGTCATCATGTCCATCATGAGCTTCATACCATCTTTCCCTATTGTGTTTACAATCGCTTCCATTTGCATCGGTACAGCTTGTGGGAATCGGAAATTCATTGCACTTGCTAGTTGATATCCTTCTGACCACTCCTCCTTCAATATTAACTTAAAAGCAACCTTTAAAGAGGGTCTCGTATGTAGATAAGAGATATCAAATTCTTTTCGCTATGAATTGAAGATTAGCTAATTAATTGATATTGCTGTAAATTCTCATACTAGACTCAGAAGGGTTGTAAATAATGTGAAATCAGAGTTTCAAAACAAGGTGATTATTTCATAATCTCAACATCCTATATCTACTATTTAACTTCATCGGCAGAAAACCGATGGTACCTTAGTAGGTGTTCCGAGGATTGTGACTATCTTGAATAATTGATCCAGCTCACTTGTGCCTGGGAATAATGGTCGTAGCATGTAAAGTTCAGCCATTATGCAACCCAATGCCCAGATATCGATGGGTGAATTATAGGAGGTAGATCGAAGAAGTATTTCTGGAGCTCGGTACCTGCGTGTAAGTGGCAATTTAAGCACAGAAGATTTGACATCAACAATAAATATCATCTGACCGCGTCAACAATTTGAATATATAACTGTACTATATGTTAATTTGGATACCAGCATGAATTCTAATGAATGAATGCATTCGCTGTACATCTAAATTTTCTATTATGATTTTTAGCCTCACCATCGAGTTGAAACGTAGTCCGTGTATGGCGGTTTTGAGCGTATTTCTCTTGCTAATCCAAAATCGGCTATCTTCACTAACTCTGTACCATTGCACATAATATTCTCTGGTTTCATATCTCGGTGGAAGTACCCTGAATTAAACTCTTTAGCTTGTTCATTACTATTTATCATTTTATCAGTAAAAGAGTTACTAAGGTTACTTTGTAGGACGGTTTATGGTGTGAAGTCTATTCATAGGTAGAAGATTGAAAATGTGCACAGTTGTACGAATTTTTTGATCCTTGTGAAGTTATGTTAACATGTTAGCTCAATAACCTTTATTTGAAGCTTGATAATGAAGCTTATTTGAAGCTTAATCGACTATAGGAACTTAGCTTTCCTAATTGGTCTGTTCTAATTATTTCTGGATTGTGTATGGTACTCAGGAAAAAGAAATTGTTATTAGCAGAGGAAAACGATTTGAGATATTCTCATTCTATCCTACTTAAAAATAAACATACCGTTTCGATGCATAAATGCTAGGCCTTGCAGTATTTGATAGATAATGTTGCGTATAACTCCTTCAGGGAAATATCGATCTCTTAAATGTGATTGAGTAGAGAGGAAAAATTGCAAACATACTAGAGGGTTATTAAAGAAAATATTGTGAGTGTTAACAAAATATCGTTAAAACACACCTGTCTTTCATTAATTCGTATAGATTCTCTTGCATATATTCAAATACAAAATATAGTACATCATTTTCTCGGATAACCTAGAAGAAAGAAATGTCTGTTAAGCTTCATCAAATTGAGGATATCTGAGTTTCCTTATATAAATTTTGTATTCTTCTATTAAAATGAACAAGTTGGATATTGTAGCCTTAATATTTGAACTGTTTCTTAGATCTTACCTCTCTAAGTTTTATGATATTAGGATGCGGTAGTTTTTTCAATGCTTTTACCTCGCGTAGGGCGGTTGCTTCATCCCAACTTTTGAATTTTTTCTTCATTCTGAAAAACTCGATACCATCTAATAGTTTTTGCCTTTTCATTCATTATTTCACCTAAGGCATGTCGTTTTTTTTGTGAAATAGAACAACATTCTTTGGGGTTCGCTCAGTGGACTCCTTTAATGTAACTGTATAATTTTTGATAATTTTATTTCTAGAAAATTTGCGGAGACGTTTGCTTCCTTTCGAATACACATTCGATTCTATAAATTTGAAGTGGTTATGTCGTTTTCTCAACGTTCCGTCATTTATCATTTTTTTTCTTCAATATTACGGATGGTAATGTACAATCAAAATTCAAGTAGAATGTCATACTACTACTCACACACCTTTTTATTGCGACTTTATCACCAGTATCGATTTTTTTCGCCAGAAGCACTTCTCCGAATGTTCCGTCACCTAGTCGCTTTGTCATGTGATATCGATCAGCCAACGTTGTCATTCTTAAGAAAACCACTGAATCCGTTAACAGTTTACATTAGAGATGTCTGAAACTATCCGCTTGAAAGTGAAAGTCCGCTTCAACTATCCGATTGTGTTCAAAGAATGAAACGATCGTTGCATCACGAATTAGAGAGTACAAATACACGACTGAGGTTGAAAAATCAGACTCATTCAATATCGAAAGGGTACACCTTTGTGGCTTTTTATGAACCTAAGCTGGTTTTTATCATTAAACAAGACAATTGCTGTAACTCAGAAAATCAACGCTTAAAGTTTCCTTTTGAGACTTAAGACTTAAGTATTTTCAAATAGTATATTTAAAAAGATGTCACACTAATCCACCTCGTCTACTTACTACTGTGGCTGTTGATGGTATAGGTTAGATCGTGCTGCATATACTTAATACTGAACTCTGAACTTTAGACTTGTGTTCAAGTGGCAAATATACTAAGGTGTTCAGATGAGGATGATCCAAGAAATTTGTATGAGTTTTGTCGAAACAAGTACACCAGCATCTATGCGTTTCATTATTCAGTGTAATCCATGCATTCCTGGCTTTTCTATTATGAATTTGATAGCGAACAGAAGGTAGAACACAATGTGATACTAAACATAAAACAGCTATAGTGCACAAGTGATTGTTAGTTTATCTCTACATTCCTTGCCTCTATAACAAACCTTGCATCACTCCGCCGGAGTCGACAAATTGCTACAGGCTCATTAGGAAATGCAAATTCGCACTAACATAACAATTTCTAACGTGGTGCAATGCAAATAATGCAAACGTCATGATACAATCATTATATGACCTGAGCATAATAGTTCCTACTGAAAAATACTGGACTGAAAAGAGCTTCTTCTTTGAAGTATAGCGAGGTTTCAAGGAATCAAATGAGAGAATTCTGTTTTGAAGAATAGTTGTTATACTACCTATTTAACGACTTGGTGGAAATCCCATAAGAAGCTCCTCTAAAGAAATCTTATCAAAAGGGATTGATTGAGTTGTAAATAAACGTATGGTAATTTTAAGTATTATTTAAAATTTAATGAAATGTAATGTGTTTGTATTGATTTTTAATAGAATAAAATATATTTAAACAAAGCGGCGGTTGTGAAAATACCCAATAGTGATGAGAAGAAATGAAGTGTATTGCGTTGTCAAGGAAACTGAGGGAAGGAAACAACGAGTGAAGGGACGATTATACCGCAAAATATTCACCAAAAAAGCAAGTATGAAGTATTTTCACATAATACTGGTGAGAAACTACTATGGTCTTCCTTCTAAAACTACTCAACAACTAATCATTCGCTTTTGTCCGAACCGAATTATGCGAAATAGAATTTTAGCTGAATCAGAATCAGCTTAAGATGGATTAACACTCATTGGACTTCGTTGTTTGTCGAAAAGATAGCAAATATTTCTTATTTGAAAGAATATTTATTACTTCTCTAATTCAGTTTCTTTACGATCTGACCTTGCTTGAGTTATATTGTTGCATCTACGTGTAACAATATGCATATTAAGTTGAAATACCCCAGCCTTAACGAGGTATAAAAGTATTGCTCACATAAGTAACGTTCATCCGGAATTTTTTATTTTTATAATATTTTGATCTCAGATCGTATTGTTTCATTATGAAAATCTCGTCAAATAAATTGTTAGTGTACCGTTGTTATCTCGCTATAGAGGTCTAATTACCCGAATTTGAGGTACACGCTACAAAAGCTGCGGCGTCTTACAACATTCATACCACTGATCTGAATTCAATACACATCGACCAAATGGGACAAAGGTTTGGTTTGTCCGTGTGCGTAGTGAAGCCAGAGTCGCATGTCGCGTAACGAGGGGGCACCTTCTACCCTTGTGATATAAGTGCCCTCTTTAACACAGGGGTCACATACTGAACAACCAGTGCAATATGCAATCGACGTACAAGCTCATCTCTACCATTAAACTTCTGTCGTTGTGTGGATTCCTCGATAATTGCATAAAAATAGAATCAAGAAGCATGAGTTTGTAACATGCTTTTGATATAACTAGACTGGAATCGGTTTTTTTTCTTCGAGAAAAGATATCTTTCTAGAAAACTCGAGTGCATCGGTAATGGCACCCACAGATGTCGTAGTGGTAACAGGATTTGGACCGTTTTCGTCGTTTGAGGAAAATCCCAGTTCACAAGTCGTAGATGAACTCGCTAAGACAAAAATTCCAGGTTAACTATTTTTCTAACAGAAGAGCTATATCGTAACTATATTTTGCTATGTTTATGGATTTTTTGGAATTTTCGCTTCACAATAATTTGTCTCTACCATGTATTTCTTAGTGTTTGTCGTATTTGGTGGATTAGATTTGTCAAATGTACTAAATGTGACGTTGGAACTCATTGTTTTACCACGCGAAATTGATAGTGTTATGTTACACAATGGGCTGCAATTGATTTTTTTCAAAGTTATGATCTACTTGTGCAAATTATTATCTCATTCTACATTTTTTCCTCGCTTGATATTGAAAGCGCTGTGCATTTTTGTAAATTTATATCCATCAAACTATTTGAAAAAGGATTTGTAAAATAAAACGCATCTCATATCTAGGGATATTAATATAATTTGATCTTAGTAATTCATAATGAGGTTGAGTTAAAGTGAGTTTAATAACAGGATGTTGCTAATTACTCGCTCATTTAATTTATTTTTGCCAATTATATCGTAAGCTTCTATATTTACCTTAATTTACACAATTAAGAGCAGTATGATTCCTTTAGAATATCTATTACTAAATCTGAAATTTCTCTGATCTTTGCTTCTATGAATGGGCCATCAATTTGTCTAGTCTAATATAACTTCAAGGTTTCTTGTTTAGGATTCGATGGGCAGCTGGTGGTTGAAAAAATGAGTGTAGCATATTCGGAGGTTGAGGAAAAGGTCAAATCGCTATGGACGCGTTATTCCCCAAAGGTAGTTTCTAAGTTTTCTTCTAAATTATATAATATTCGACGAAAGCGTTATCCTGCTATTGGGAAAAAATATGAAGAGTTTATTCGTTTCACGGATCTGTCTCATAGAAATGAGTGGTCTTGAGGCTACATGGACACAATTGTCGTATAGGACTGCGGCCTAAAGAGGACTTTGCAATTGTTCTGAAACGCCGATAGATTTAGAGAATGTATCTTTCCATTGTGTTATATAGGACCGACCAATAACTGCAAACTTTTCGAAGTACTTTATAGTATTTGTCGCAAAACACAATGATATCATGGAGACTCATTCTTCCACTAGCGGAAGAATCTCTGAAACGACAGTGCTGTATAGAATGAGTCCAGAGAAGTTTCTAAAATACTATTGCTGAAATAGGCTAGCTCAACGTTAAAAGTGTAAGGTTACAATCTCTACGTACAACAAGCGAATTCCAGCGCTAGAGTCGGATTTTTATATTGAAGCTTAAAAAAATCAATTTTCATGCCGTTGATTTGACCGAAACTAGAAGACACTTCAAAAAGCGCTGTTCATTACTCTGGAGATGAACCGTTCCTCCAAGGATGCAAGAACAGAGGCGTCTTATTTCATCTTAGATTCGAATTATGCATACATTTTATATGAACCTGCGGAAGTTATACTTAGAAGGTTATATATTTCACGAGGTCGTCCTCCTGTCTTTAATTGGTGAGATTGACTTGGAATTCTTCTAAATATAAATATGATGATAAAACGGCGTTTGTGAAATCGTGAAACCTGGGAGCTCAGGCGTGACTCAAACCCAAATCTACAGATGTTCGGTCTGCTGCGGTACAAAATGCACTACCGAGGTACTCGTTCTATTATCACTTAATACTTCACTTCTCTCTAAGTGGTTATATTATCATTACTCGCCCGTTAGTTCATGTCGTATTAGCTTGGATGATATTGTTTCCTAAATTCTTCTAGCCTATTGAATCATAGTGGTTGTAGTGTAGCCTTCTTCAACTGATTTAGTTAGCTGCAATATTCGAATTTTCCTCTCACTATACCATAGGTATCGATAAATGAAGCGACTGAGTCTGAGTTGAGCGTCCGTAATATTCGAGTCCAAATCACTAATTACAATTCCGAGGTCGCTGCTCTTCTCTCCAATATGAAACACTTTTTCCATAAAAGCAATTAGAAAGATCATCTACGATTCTTACTTACGTCTTTGAAACTGCCACGTTTGGCTAACTTCGTGTGGGCAGAGAAAATACTGGTTTAAAGGCGCTCCCTTTTTAGTTCCAAATTGCTAATTCGTAGTAAAAGAATTGCACATCATCCCGACTAGACATATTAAATGAGAGTGTCGAAGTGATTTATCGTCGTTTCTCATTAATGCGTTAGTTTAAGTCTTCACATGTTAAGCTACCTACCTGAATGCGAAGCTCTGTGCCAATAATATACTAGTGGGATCGTGTTATACAAAAAAGATACATGATATTAGAAACCATCACTCAATCTGCTTGTCGCCTATGAACCATTCACACGAGTGGTTCATAACAGAATCGGCAAAACATTCGAATAAAACACAAGCAATCTGCATTTCGACGAAGCTCTACTGTATTCACACAATCATGAGACTCATCAAAGTAGCCAAGGAGTGCAAAAGACCACTTTGTCTTATCTTCGTCGGTCTTGAAAAATCATTCTATTCAGTTAACTTCATAAAATATTTCATGGAGAACGTTTAGAGAACTATATTTCTTATGCTCAGTACACATTCAACGGAGAGATTATTTTGAACTACTTAAGTTATAGGTCTACAGGTCCTAGCGTTGGACTTTGAGAGAGTTTGGTCCTAGAACCAACAATATTGCTCCATCGTTTAGCATAATAAAACAAAATGCTTTGGAAAGTAAACGAGAGAATTGATTATGTATTGAAGAGGATAAAGATTGTAAAGTCCCGTGTCTACTTTTTCCACACTACAATTCTTTCCACTTTAACGTATGCCTTAGGAATTTGGAGGTACAGGATAAGGATCAGTGAGTGCAATTTAACGCTCCATTAGTAGTCTGATGCTGTGCGTTTCCCGTATCATACTAGTTAGAGAAGGTATTCGACGTTTTGATCTACGTCAGAGATCAAAGATAAGGGACGTAGTCGTGCACGCAAATCGATCGAACATTAGTTGTGTACAGGCGATACGTATAGTGGGTGATCGTTGGGCTAGTGCTTTGATTAGATTCCGTTGAACACTGAACAAAAACCACTTGCACAATGGTCAAGCTTCTTTGCTAATGTCTAAAAAAGATTATAATGCTGAGCGAGTTCCTAAAGCGAAAAGAATTTGTTGTAGTACCCTTGTACTCTATAAGAAGGAATGACACTTTTACCGATGACCTCTTGAGTCTGTCGTTGATCAACGAGATTCCAGGTGATTTTTTCATTATTTGTAATTGTAATATTTTCGAAGAAATGTCATTTATCTACAAAGCTTAGAATCATTAAAATAATATAGAGACACCTCATTATAAGACAAAAAATCTAGTATGCTTTTTGAGTGACGTACTTTGACTAGTTCTGGGAATTGTAGGCTTAACAAATCACAATCGAGTTTTTTGTTTTAGAGGAAAAGATAGTTATAATTTTTAACCTTTGGTTTTAACAGCTAGTCGTCCACATTGGTGCACATCCGATACATCATCACATAAAACTTGAACAACAATCATTTGGACGCGGATACTGTAAATACGATGTGGATGGTAATGATCTTGTGTTTGAAATCTAAAAAAAAGTTGTAAACAAACACGTTTGCATTTCGCAGCGTTTGCATTCTCATCGTTATCATTGATTTCATATCTAAATTTCTTACTGTCACAGTGCAATGCCTTATGCAGATATTCAATCGTGTTGATGAAAGAATGTGCCTTTAAAACTTGCCATTTCAAAATAATTTTGCTCTTGTATCCTAATCAGGTTGTTTTGTACACCGCACACATCCACCATGCCAGATATGAACTCTATCGTTATCAAATCAGATGCCGAGTTGTTCAGAACCTTAACGTCTTAAGCCGTCACCACTGACTATTACACAACAGCAACACATACATGGTTAATTCAAATAGATCATATTGACTGATTTTCGAACTTTCATCGAGCTGTTTCACATTTTTAGTTTGGCTCTTCTGTTTTACGACCCATTTAGAACACGAATAAGAAAATCGGTTGAAATTCTTCTCTGTCTAACATCTTTTTCATATTCTAAAATGCATTAAAGTTGAGCTTTGATTGTATTTAAATTTTATCTTGAGAAAAACTGATGAGAAAAAGTCTTGCTTGTTTCGAATAACTAAGTTAACTTCTCAAATAGTGTTGTTTAGGCTGTGTTCCACAAAATAACATGTGTCCAACGAATTCGGAACCAATACTAAGCACCAAGATCAATTGTGAAGAAATAGCTTCAAAGGTCTCTCAAGAACTTGGATATAAGGGCCTGAAGATAACGGCCTCGGATGATCCAGGAAGGTAGGATAGACATTATTTCTAAGAATCTCAGTGAATTGGAATGTATTAGGGGAAGTTATATATTATCATTAGCTGTATTCACTATCGCGTAGATAAAGAAGCAGTAAATGATTTTCCCATAAGTCGTCTTTGCGAATCATAGTTATCTAATAAATCAGTCTAATCTCTTAGGACAAAATTATGATCAGAAGTGATTTCCTGCTTTGTCATAGGCTGACAAAAACCATTGGATAGGAGAAATTGAACTTTTCTATATTGTTTCTGTATTATGTGGCCTGGAAAACTGAGGTGTAAACAGAAAAGAAATCCCAGAAGGGAAATGAAGCGTACCTGACACGTAGAGCAGTGATAATGCGTTCTGTTATGCTGGCTCGGATCCTGGTCCATAATCGATCTCCTGCAAAGCAATATCCGGATTTGAGCCAAAATAGTCTGTGATGGTTTAAAATACTGAGTTCTTGCATACTGGTCACCACCCATCACTGTAGAGACCTGGTATGTATTTAATCATATCAGCGATTCATGTTGAGGACAACGTAACGAACGCATTTCACAGTGGTTGATCAGTGTTTAATCCTTATCGCTACTTTCATCTATGCATCAATAGGCTTTAGAGGTTTTGTATTAGATTTACGATGTTAAGTTACATACTCTTTTTAATGTTTTTCTAGAAGTCGTAGTCAGTCAATAATGTGAAGCAGCCAACATGTGCTTTTCCTTGATCAAATGAGACAAAAGGCGCTGTTCAAGTGTCAGTATATGACATCACGCGCTGTCAAAATCCAGTAGTAATTCCACACTCTTTAAAAATTTGGTCTGACTTCTCAAATTTGTGAAGTTGGATCCAACTGATGACTGATGATTGGTAGAATCCCAGATCTTTAGGTCTGGCTAGAAAGTTTACCAATTATTCACCATAACATTTCCTATTTTCCGGTTACCATGATATCACCAGTTCAGTTTTTTGTTGCTTTCAAACTACTGCAATTAAGAATTATCTATGTTTTATTAATTCATTCATAAGCAGCATTGAGTTGGTTTTAAGGTACCTGTGCGCCTACTCGTTCTATTTGTCTCTTTCACACGACGCATCTCGCTCACTATTTATCCACGTGCCTCCGTTTGACTCAACTTGTACACTGGAAATGGTTACTGCAGTTGTTCAAAAAACTATCACAACTATTTTGAGTACATTAGATTCTTAGGAAATTATGTTCATATGTGTAGATATGAGCAGATCACATTTTGTACGTTATTTACGTGTTCTATTTTCATAGAATTGTCTCGTATATTGCATCGAATTTTAATAGCTTGTGTAGAAATTTCCATGGATTTAGTAGCGTTTGTCATTATTTCTGATAAAGAATAATGCGTATTTTTGTTTTTTTCATTTTTCTTCGATGTCAAAATCTCTAATGATAATCAGACATCGTGCTGACGTATTTGGATACTCAAATGGTCCTTCGTCATTGGGTAGTACCTGCTATCGAAGAGGTTTTTTTTGAACATACTGACATACACTATTTCCTCGATATCCAAGATCGGACGGCACAGAAAGGATTCAGATAAAACTTGCTACCAATTCCATATCGTAGTGGGATGTGGCGGTTGTTCTATATTGTTCAGTTTTTTTCTTTCATATAAGCGTGTAGCGGACGATTGTGATCTTTAGGCTCATTTGCCCGACGGCAAATCTCTAGGCTACTTTGCTTTTTGTTATTCACAACAACTTGTCTTGCCTATACCGAGCCAAATATTTTTGCTAAAATGCTCTACAGCTAGTATTATTATCAACCAACCTTATTAGATATGCTGAAGGAGAGTCTAGCTTTAATTTTCTTTAATCTTCAAGTATCTCTTTAGCAGCAGTGGAAATGCGTTCTGACGTTTTTGCTTGAGGAACTGAGGTATTTTCGGTACGGATTGTAGTTTCTTCTATGAGCATATTGTATTCTTCAATCGAATTTTCCATTATTTGCTAGTAATTTGCTTAGGAAATGTTAATGAGAATGTCTTCGTCATGTGCGACTATTTTCATTTTTCTAGGGCGGTGACAGACAATTTCCAGCTCATGGCTGAACGGAATCTTCGCTCGAAGAGGGCGGTGATCTGATCCGCTACGGAGTCTATGTACCATTGAACAGGCACTGAACGTTATAACAGGCACTGTTTTCTGTTTACGAAAATCTGATGGACCTGCTCAAAAGGCTATTGGAGATTCTCATATCTATCGACGAACTCTTTTCTCGAATAGTGAAGTAAATAAATCGGAAGAGACATGATAGAAGCCGCGGTTCTGTTTAATAATTTTCATCCTCATTCCGTCCTCCCATTTCAAATCTCGCGTTGAAGTCGCCAACAATAAATTTCTAGGTATTTACTTTGCGTACTACTTCTTCGTACATCTCATAAAATACGTCCTATTAGCTCTCATCATCTGAATAGGTTAGTATCATTTGATGATAGTGACCTTCGTTTGACACAAAGCCTTCATATAAAATAATCAGATGGACAATAAATAGGATCAGAACGAAGCCCACACTTCCAATATAACGGAAATATCCTTCCTGAAATAGTAATAGCTACGTTATGTATTTTAAACATGTCGTGTTTATTTTCTGTTCGTTGTAAAACTATTATATGAAGCTTTATGTGACCATCAGAAGCCTCAAGAGGTACTCTGTGAAGCGATCGAAAGAATTAGATATCGGAATTTGACTAAAGAACATTTCATAAGACTTTAAGTATAAACTCCTTCGTATGATTCGCTACTATGGAACAAATAGAACATACCTTTCATATCAATGAGCTTATTGATGAGACAAACGTCATCGACGTAGTTCACTACAGAGTTGAACGAATAAATGTCTTTAAATGTTGTAGTAGTACTAGTTGTTTGTTGCCAATATAATAAAAATATGTTGAAGAAAGAACTACGATCACGTATAGATCATGATGTGAACTTTTCAGCAAAAGTGGGCCTCAGGCAAAAACGTATTGACGTTTCATTTACGCATGTAATATCACCTTCCTGTGATTGTTGTTTTTTGAAACGCCTATTGACGTATTTATCCACCGATCTATTATGGTCCTGCCTGTGATCTAAGCCAACAGTAACAGTCGTACCTATATTACCTCGAACTTGGGTAATAAAGCCTTTATACTAAACAATAACAATAAAAACTATGAGTCACGACAATTACAATACAAAGAGGTGCTGGATGAATATATTAGATGAAACTGCTACTCAATAGATTACACTGAACAGATGAAAATAAATAACATTTTGAATCGAATAATCGTGAAGAAGAAAGAATATCAGTCTCCATGAATCAAGAATGTTTAAGGAGTGGTCAATTAATACGTAGGAGTGGTGTTATGATGTTGAGATAATCTATATTATTGTTATTATAGAATTGATTATCCCAAAAGATGTCCTCAATTACTTAACATAACGTATGAGCTATGACCTACAAGTAATGTTGATCAACGTGCTGGTTGAGGCTAGTGGGAGAGGTATGCTCATGCTTGACTCATTATCGAGTTCTCAGTGAGCTGCGTTTGTGAGAATAACATCAATTTTCTATCCTTTGGTCGCCATTCTTCCGCGCTCGGTAAACTGGTACCAGAGGAATTTGGGTAAGATAACTAGCACTGGCTTGGTGAAGAGTGGTCAACTCAAGTCACTGTATAGACCAGGCACGCATTCAACCACCACCACAAAATCACGTTGAACAAGAATGCGTTGACGCATTTCGCCACAAGTGATTGATCAGCCCGAACAATTACCTAATTTTTTCTATTTTATACAAGCATAAAAGATCATTAGAAGCAGCTGAAAAACAGATAAATCTGGAGAATAGTCCTCGGGACTTTCTCAGTCATGATTCTCTCTCAAATTTGTTTAATGAAGAGGAAATACCGACACCTCGCGTGATGATGTGGAACTGAGAAGGAAATGTTTTACTTCAATGTTTTCCGCTTCACAATCTTATTAGAAAATCCTTAAATACTCTCAAAGAATAAATCACCTATAATCCTTCTTACTTAAGATCAGATTGTGATCGAAAACATGAAAAATGGCACAGCTCTTGAAACTTCTGAGGTGTCAGCCACATACTACACGTCCTACTGGCTCACCATATGACAAGAGATCTTCGAAATGGAAATAGCCGATCAGTGGAGAATCTTGCGCACCGGTCATTTAGCATAAAAATTGTAAAAGAAAGGATATTCAGGATTACAATTCGATTTTCTTGTTGAGCATTTGACTTTATACTGCGTTTCACGAAAATCACCCTGTAGGACATAGCAAAAACAGTGGGTGAGGCACAACTTGCAGAACAAGTACGTAGGATTTCACAAAGGATTTTGCTTTAAAGACTCCTCCCACAAAGCTTTATTATCAGCGTTTGACGATCAAAGTGTGGGACCATCCTATATAAATATAGGTGATGACTGTTACAAAAATTGTACAACGGACATGCGAATCACCGGGATCTTACTTCGCTTGTTGGAAAAAAATCTGATAAGGCGAGGCGATATCATCAAAACTCTCCTCTGGTACTTTTCAATCTTGAAAAGTCGTTAAGTTGGGCGCATCAGTATAGGTAGAAATTTTCCATCAGACCTTAGTTTTACGGATAAAGCAGTACTTCTGAGTAGTACGAAGGAATTCGCTACAACTGTCACGCTACTTTTTGACGATAATGCGGAGACTAACACAACATTTTTGTTGAGTACCATGGCACAGTATAACAGAAGATATCTATAGCTAAACCTTAGAAAGTCATATTCTTCAGCATTACGATAAGCACCATCGCAGGACCGTCTATTTGGATCCCTTGATGGATATCGATCATCGCTGTAGGACCGCATTACTATCACAATTATTTTAGTCACTTTAAAAAATTTCCGTTGCTTAGCCAATCTTGTACGGTACCATACAGAAGACAACGATCGTAATTCTCTCAGAAGGGTTACGGCGTTAGCCTGAGACTTGTAGAACATCCAGTATAGCTTAACCAGTTGAGATATTTAACTCTTCGAACGGTGATCACTTCCACAATGTTGGGTGATTCGCTCTGCGTCTATGTCGATGTGTGATCCTACACTGTCTGCACTCTGTCCGGCACTTTTTCACCCATTTTTTCACTGCGCGTGCCCCTCGCGCGCCCGCCGCACCTCACAAAAAATACTCGTGATCGTCGTCGTAGTTTGGGCCGTTTACGTCTTTATTTTTTATCGCTTTTTCGGTACTGGCTTAATTTGTAGGGTGCCGTGAGTGAGAAAATGATCTCAATTGAGCATATCCAGCTAATGGATGTAATATTTTGAGAGCATCTGTTAGTTCATTTTGATATCAGCCTATGTAAGCGTATGTTATTTGTGGTGGTAAATGTTGAAGGAGTATATGTGGCATCATTTTATCGCTTTTACCTAACTGTCAACAAATTCTTACATTTAAGGCCGACGCGGTCGACGGGTAGCGTGGCAGGACAGTGTAAGGCTCAGCTTTTGTCTGTCCATCAGTAGACTGACTAGAGATGCTCTCAGCATTCTTCTGAATTTCAGGTATTTCAAAAGATTTTGGGTCATAATTTACGTACGGGATTTTATGTAGTTTTTATAATGCCTCGTGCACACTTATCGAGCGGACGTGCGCGTCGTTGAAAAAAAAAACGGTTGAGACGTTTTTGTCATGTCATGTTTATAGCCATAGAGGTCATGGTCGTCAGCCTAAAATGTCCAAATATTTAATTAATGAGAACGAAAACAAAGCTTGCTTTGTTAAGATATATGTATTGGGTAAATCCAATGGTACGCCATAATTGGTTTTTTTCATGTTTCAGGCTAAATTACTCACGGTTTGCCAAAGAAAACCGACAATGCAGCGTGTAGAACCACGCACTGATGAAGTCGATGGTGTGGGGCAGAAAATGGCATGTGGAGTAGGAAATATGGACTCTTTCTCTGGAGATGGCCACGATTCGTTCAACAGTAATAACGGTTATCACGTGGGTTATCTTCAATGCTATATTTACCAGCGTGCCTCAGAATGCAATGAGCATGGCTCACTCAGTGGACTAAATTAAGCGAGAAGAACCTTTAACACATGCCCGAAAGGCGGAGCTATGGGCGGGATAGGTGTTCTTTGAGGCTCTGTGGATCAATACTTTCATGGTTTGAAGGAATAAAAATAAAACTTGCTGGCTCTGTGCCTTTTTCAAACATAGAGTGACTCTACTAAAACACTGGTCGTTCTGTAGTTATGTTAAAGTGTGCCACGCAGTACAATGCAAGAGTAAGTGTG
Organism: Dictyocaulus viviparus; assembly: GCA_000816705.1. Classification (NCBI taxonomy): domain Eukaryota; kingdom Metazoa; phylum Nematoda; class Chromadorea; order Rhabditida; family Metastrongylidae; genus Dictyocaulus; species Dictyocaulus viviparus. Next base: position 538,303 of record KN716151.1, on the reverse strand, counting down.
TAAATGCCTAATGTGATGATATATTTCACATCTCACTGATGTTCTATTCATTATTCGTATGGATTTTGGGGTTGATGAAGTATTGACAATAGAATGTTTTTTCAAATAACAGTTCAGATGCCATGATAAGTATTTTGTTTGTGACTATTTATTACACATGGGATTAGCGTAACATTTTTCGTTGTTTTTATTTTGCTCGTAGAGAAGGTATCATGAAAATTAGTATAAGTTAATGTGTATTATTAAGACGAAGAAGAATTATTAAGACGTCAAGATGACTAGATCTAGTTCAGTTGCAATATAAGCCATTATAGGATGAAATTCAAGATCCAATCTCTCAGCACATGTTCATCATATGTGCTTTAATTCAGGGTAGTCTGTTCGAAACACCACAGTCGATACTGTCTTCTCCGCAGTATGATATGTTCAAGTCACCATTTCGATCTCATCGCTGCTCTTTATGTCAGAAAGACGTAAAAGGACAACATCGGCAGTTTTCATGCTCGCACAAGTTTGTTATTTTGCTTGGAAAGCGAACAGTGTAATCTAAAATGCAAAGCAGCTTTGAAAAAATAAAAGTGGGAATAAGTGTTGTCATATAGTTAAGTTATATTACAACGGTTTGTTTGAGAGCATATGAGTGAAGACTGTTGATAAGTATCCCTTCTTAGGAAGTTTAATTTGCATGGAATATTTAAGCACAGTTTACTTTTTGGAACAATAGTTACAGAACTCATTTGTAATTCCAAGTTGTAGTAGTCATAGTCTAACACTTAAAACTTGTTGAAATGCAGATGTTTTGAAATTATGAGCTTTAGAGTTTGTGGCCACTGTTGCTCATTCACGGATAGCCGAAAGTGCATTATATGTTATACAAATGCAGGCAGCAATCCCTTTTCACCCTATATGTTTCTATCTCCGCCCCAAAACGAACAGCCGCATGGTAAGTCGTTTCTTTTTGCATTCATTGAATTTTCTTTTATTGTCCTCAACTTTTCTTTTTTTTTTGCCAGAGTTTCTAGACACTTCTGTTTCATTACACAATCGATCAATTGCATCCTATCAAAATGGCTTGACCGATACTTTGCATGTATGGTTTTTCTATGCTCATATTATTATAAACATTTTATTTGATGTATCCTTGGTATTCAGAATATGAGCCTCGGACTTGCCGATATTTCTGGTGGTTTGGACTCATTTAATCTATGGGACAATCGCTCAAAATTCTCTACTCCGTCAAAGAACTCATTGTCGCAAGGAATCATTTCGCCTGACTCAGCGATTCGACAGGAAGATGATCATCCACCTGTTTTCTCTCCCAATAGTCAGCATCCGACTACACCTGTAATTACCTCTCCGCTATCCACTGTCACACACTCAAAGACGACCTCGCAGCGCTCAATGTTACCAACATGTGCCACTTGTGGTGAAAGCGCAAGGTCATTAGCTTTCGTAATTTGTATATTTTAGTTTATAAACTTACTTAACGACGATGGTGATTAGCATTAGTTCGGGCATTGTAATCAAGTCTAGCACTAGAAACATATACTATTTACGGATGCTTGCATTGTTCTAGCTACAGAAACGAGAAGCGTAAGCGTATGTGTATCTAAATGTAATGCGTAGAACTACATGAATTTCCCAACAAGTTTTTCTTGATAGTCTTGTATTTAAACTTCCCATTTCTTTAAGAGGTAAGATTATATCAAGTAGGGCAAAGATGAAATCAGCCAAAATTGTGCATGCAAGGTTTTCGTTTTCTGTTTTTTTTCATAAAAATCTCTTTAATGTAGTTGGTGTTAAAACGGCAATCAATCTGTACCACTAGTTCCTCCTCGATACTTGTCGTTCTTCATGATGTAGATATTAAGTTCCATTTATAGTTCACCATCTATTCCTGTTATATTTCTGCAAATCAGTTCTTTATCTCTAGAAGTGATTGGATTTTTATTTAGAACACAGCATAGTAATATATGGTACAGCCGCTTGATTTCCATCAAAAGCGCTTTTTCACGGTAAAATGATGAAATAATTGAAGTAGTGTTCCACTGTAGTCGCAGTGTGTGTAGTCATCTTATGAGTTCTATTACATTCTCCATCTTATATTCTCATAGAGAGAAAATTCGCCATCTTATATTCTTATACACAGAAAATTAGGAAACTTATTCAACTTCGAGGTTCCCTGACAAACTAACAACACTAGGATGAGTTCTGTTAAAGAATTAGCATTAAAATAACGCTTCCGGGAAGATGCGTGACAGACTCAACTTTTGAGTGAAGGTTAAATCGGATAATTTTAGGGCAGAGGCGTTCTGTGCGAATTGTCGTGAGCTGCTATGTGCAGTCTGTATCATAGCCCATCAGAGAGTTCGTATTACCCGTGACCACGTCGTGGTTACACTACAGCAGCTTCTTTGTCATATGGTCTAATAATATTTCGAGCTACTCAATTTTATATAAATGCATTAAATATGAACTGAGTTGCTTGTAGACTGCAAGTACCTTTGGCTCTGGAGATGATGGTATCGTTGGGGGATCTACTGACTCCTCACCACGGGCTTCATCTGTGTGTTCAACGCATGACGGCAAGGTATTTTGCTCATGTGAAACCTGTGGAAGGATTCCTCTATGCGCTCATTGTATTTCGCTTCATTCAACACATCATATTATTCCTCTAGGTATGTTCAATATTAGCGTATTTCATCAAGAGAATCATAATCAATTAAAATTTTGATGATAAATATCCTGATGTAGCTTACGTTATGTTGGGAAACACAGGAGCATTTAAGATTGCCAAAGTGTGTGGTTAGTGTAAGTATAATGGGAGTCTTCAAATGACGAACAAATCGAAAGTAAAAAATTGTCGTTTGTCCCATATCAGTGCGGTAATTATGATATTATTTGGTATTTCGTCTAAAAAGTTGACTCGCTTAAGATGTTTTCCATCCATATTTTTCCTAATGATTTGTACGTATTTATAGGAAGTTGACAAGAGCTGTAGCAACTTTATTTTGTCAATAGTGGTCATATTTTACGGTTTTTAGGCGATGTACGAGTGTGTGTTGTTTCTTTATTAGCGGAATCTCGCCGTAATGAACGAAGTATCGAAGAGGCTATTGAAAGCGTTCGCGCCATGTCTGAAAGAGTAGATGCTAGTGTGCAGGTGGGGAGTCGTACGTCTGATTTATTCTTCGCTTATATCTAGGATTTCAGGCTGCTGCGTCAGAGTTACGTTCGCTAATGCATCTACACATGAGCGCGTTAGAAGAAAGAAAAAGAGAACTACTACAAAGGGTTGATACAATAAGGCAGTCAAAAACGAAAAATCTCAAGGCGCAAGCTGAAAACCTTGCTGTCGCGAAAGCTAAATTTGCGCAGGTGGGGAATTTCCTTCGTGTTGAGGTTATAAGAAACTGCTGATTAACAGTGTTCTCATGTGAACCGCAGCTGGTTAGTGTAACGTATTTTAATTTTATAATTGTTTAAAGTGTTATCAGTTTGATTGTGCTATTTATTGTGTTCTTACAGACTATCAAATCGGTGGAATGTGCAACTGCGGAGGAAGATAACTCGCAGCTATCAAGCGCTTTTCAGGAATTGATGCAGGTTCTAAATTTTTCAACTTGTGTGCTTCCTAATATTTATGTTTATTACCAACATTTTGGTGGATTATAATAAACAATAATTCAGTGGTTGTCTTGGTTTTAGTTATATGCTCAGCCAATTCATCTAATTCCGCATGAGAATGATGCAATAAAGTTCAATGTTCCTGAAAATCAGCTTTTGTCACAGTAAGAGGACGTTATTCGGAATTTCCTGATCCCTAGCGTAGTGATTGTTTTTTTTTTAGAATACGTGCCTTGGGAGAATTAGAAAGTGGTCCGTGTGCACGACTGTGCCATTTGGTGGGTGAAGGATACAAAAGGTGTGTTGTTCAATTATACATTGTTGTTACTAGAAACTTTATAGAATATTGTAGGCCTATCAGAGAACGTCAGTGCATGGCTTACGTTCAGCTTCGTGATGCATGTGGGGAGGTAGTGCCGATCGGTCATTCTGATGGAGGTATTTTTGATGTCACTGCGACAGTAATTGCGCCTGATGGACGTAGTCTGGAAGTTCATATAGGGTAGGAAGTAATAATGAACATTCGTACAACTTGAAGCTACCGCTGTTTTAGTCGTAGTGAAACTGAGCCAGGTGTTATCGGTGTTGCGTACTTTCCTGTCCTCAATGGGCAACACCAATTAGACATTCGTGTGCGTGGATTATCTATCAGGTGATACCTTACCGTTGAATTCTTCGTATAGTCTACGGTTTTTTACTAATTAAACCAGAAATTTGGAAATTCTCCCCTTTTGAGTGGCTGTCCAACTACAGTGGAAGTTCGTCATGGTCGCAATTATGCTGATATTGCTACTCAAGGAGAGCTTTTTTCGTTTGGGAAGGAAGGTATGAACTGTAGTCTATACTGTCAAAGAGTTTTATAACTATAGGACTCTCTCATGCTTGGTGACTCTCCATTGGTTGATGCGTGGTCAATTACTTACGTATGCAGAAACATTGCAGGATCAGGTGACGGGGAACTTTGCCGTCCATGGGGAATTTGCGTCGATTTGCGTGGTAGAGTGCTAGTTGCCGATCGAAGTAACAATCGCATTCAGGTTTATAACGATGATACTGTTACACATTTTTTCTTTTCTACCTTTGATATAGATATATTCGATATAATAAATAGATCTTTGATCGTGATGGTATTTTTCTCTCCAAGTTTGGCTCTGGTGGCACTCGATCTGGACAATTTGACCGGCCGGCTGGTGTGACGGTTAACACAAGAGTATGTGGTCTACTTTTTACTTTTAAGTTTCTTACCGATGTTTTTTTTTTCAGAACAACATAGTTGTCGCTGATAAGGACAATCATAGGATACAGGTTTTCGACGAAAATGGGAATTTCTTGCTCAAATTTGGGGAGAGGGGAAGACCTATTGGAATGTTCAATTATCCTTGGGGAGTAGCAACCAACAGTCATAATCATATAGCGGTTTCTGATACCAGGAACCATCGAGTACAGGTAATATATTTGCACATCCAATATCTTTTCACATTTGTTGCTTTTTCAAATGTTTCAATGATCAGATTTAATGATTTGCAATAACCTTTGTCCTCAAAGTTTATTTATGAAGGGAAATAAACACAGGCAAACTGCAGTGTTAGGAATCATGTATGCTCTACAACAGAAAGTGATATCTATAATCTTTCAATAAGATAAGATAATAAGATAATTTTTGGCGTTGATCAATCCCTTGTGGTGGGATGCGCCCCCGCATTCGTGTTCAACGTGATATCGTGGAGGTGGTTGGAATGGTGGCTGGTTTATACAAGAATTGAGTTGACCACTCTTCACCAAGTCAGTGGCAGTTATCTTACCCAGACTCCTCTGGTACCAATTTACCGACACCGGAGGGATGGCGGGCTTGGTAGGCCTGGGGGGCGGCCCGAACTGATTCGGGCCGGCGTGTCACTGCAGCACCTCCACCACTGAGCCACTGCGCCCCCGATCTTTCAATAAGTGCTCCTAATTTATAGAAAAATTGAACCAATTTTGACCATATACATATCTTATGTGTTAGGGTTCATATAATATGGCGTACTAAATATTTGATTTTTCTCAAAATGATCTGATTGGACATTTTTCTTTAAATACAATCGAATTTATTAAAATGTTTCTTATTAGGTTTTTAATGAGAATGGACAGTTTATTCGGAAATGTGGGTTTGATACAGCGTTCTTCTACAAACATCTGGATTCACCGCGTGGCGTATGCTACTTATCCGATGGTCAACTTTTGATAACGTAAGTACTGATTTTCGCTTCATTTGTATACAAAGAAGTGCAAAAGTACAGAAATTATACGTTGAGTAAAATATCATTCAGTGATTTCAATAATCATCGGCTGGCGGTCTTGTCTTCTCGTGACACACCTGAAATGAAGGTATATGGCAGTGAAGGTAGTGCAGAAGGAATGTTTTGCCGTCCACAAGGGGTTAAGGTCGATCCGGAAGGTCACATTTTGATCTGCGATTCGCGTAATAATCGAATTCAGGTGCACAGATTCTTTAGCTGTAAAATTTCTCAACTTTTTTTTTCATAATTCGTCAATGTTGTGCAGGTCTTTTCTGGCGACGACATGCGTTGCATTGCTGTATTTGGACAGTCATCAACTTCTAGCGGTTTTGAGATGCCAGCTGAACTTCCTGCTCCATTTCGCTCCGTTGGACCTACTCCTTTTCATGCTACTAACACACAAACAAGTGTGTCATCTCTTGATCTTTCTTCAAGTGGACCTCGTCCATTGCTTGACCGTCCTACAGATATTGCGATTGCACCGGATGGTCGAATTTATGTTGTGGACTTCGGTAATAATTGTGTACGCGTATTTTGAGTGTTCTTTTACTACTCAAAGTATGTTCGCCTTTCCCACTAAAAGACTTATGCATGACTTTTTCGTTCAATTTAAGGTGGAATTCGGCTCTAAGCCATTACTTTTGTGTTGTATTGTATCGTTAGGTGAACATCTGTGGTAATTGTGCTTTGAGCCCAGACTGCAAATGTTACGCATTCTGGATTATAAGTCCTCCCCTTTCTACTTTTCTGTGTGGTTCGACGCACGCTTCTTTTTCGTTGTTATTTTGTTTGTTTTGAGTTTCAGATAGTTTATTGTTAACCGTCAAGCTTAGTGTTCGCAATCACCTATATTTCTCACCGCGCCTTCGTTGCTCATTTCGCCTTATGATGGCGCTATTGATTCGTGATTACCAGATTAGGGTAGCTTGTGGAGAAGTCCATTTTTTTCTCTTTTATATATATGTATATGTACCACACCTCTTGCACTGTTTTTGTGACTGTTATCTCTCCTACCTCTCCCTACGTTCTAGAGATGTGTAGCTGTTTCTTTTTGCAGCGATCTACCTTCATACGACCTATGTTTTACCTCATACTTTCAAAAACCTCTTCTAATTCTCTTCAGCCTCATCTAAGTTCCTCCAATGGAGACGCTTGAGGGTATGATTGTTCAGTGTTTGTACGAGTGTTCGTACAAACGGGCCGCCTGTTTTTTACCAGTTTAGATTGTCTTATCTCTTGTATCGTAACCTGGTATTCAAATGGAACAAAAGAGCAGGATCGTGCATTGATGTTTTAATTTCTGCAATACGATTATTTTGGCATATCAGTGCACAACGGCTCGACTTTGTACAGTTAAATAAGAGGCCTCGCCACTGTTTACATCAAGTCTAACTAGGGCCCTAATGCCCTTAACTGTGTATCTTTTTGTACTGTATGTCTCGGTTTCCAAGATAGATAACCGTGCCAGTTTAGCAGTTCCGTGTTCTTGACAGTAGAATTTTTCCGTGACTGTAGATTTTTGGTAGACGCCATGCGTTGTTTTATCCCATTTCCTGTGTTTCAGTTAGAACCCCGTGATAAAGCCAGTGTGTGTTCCCGGTTAGAATCAATACATGTCAGTGTGTTGAAATGAGATGTATTTATTAGTTGACATGTTAGTGAGACAATAATCGTGTTCAGAGTTAAGTTTTATCGATTCTATTAAAGTGTTGTTTCTGTTTGTCAATTTATTCCTCACATATATGAGAAAACAGATGATTATTCGAACATAGCATATCATAGTTCCAAGAAAATTGTTAACGAGAATGAAGAAGAACATTGAGACAAATTAACGTTCTAAATTTTGTAAAATGTTCTGGATTAGATATTTATTTCAAGAACAAAAAGTTAGTGCTTTATATAAGTAGGTACTCCAAATGTATTGATGAGTACATGCACTGATTGTTTGTACTCCAATTACATTGTTTCTGGCAGCATACTTATTCGCGAGACCATTTTTGATGCACACTATAGCGCTAAGTATGGAGAGGGCTACAGTTGAATCTGAGCTGGGTGCTATTAGCAAGTAGATGATTATCTTAGGGAAGCATCAAAAATCATGGTCATAAGGTAATTAAGGAAGCAAATGACTTAAGGCAGTAATGCTCTTGCTCAGTGATGAGACATTCGCATTTACTATCTTTTGCGACTCATTCAGTACAATCAGGAATACTAACTACTGTCTTCATTTCTATTGGTTAGTGATCTCAATTACTTCCTATCAGCAATAGTATTTGAGAAAGATAATAACTGGAAGCCAACACTAGATTCTTCATGTTAATATGGCACAACGGACTATTCACCTTTGTCGAGACCACACAAAACTCCCATTTAACCTCAGGACCTAGGTTGGTGACTGCGTAACGAAAAGAAGAAATAGAGTCCAGCGTCAATCCATGGGGATGTACCATTCAATCGTCTTTAATACTACTTGAAAGAGATGGTTTTAATTAAGGAGTAGGGCTCTTCTATTGTTCCTATTTTTAAATAGATAGTTGAACTCCTTATAAAGTGACTTTAGATGAGCAATGCTCACTAAGTGAGCACTAGGCATCTTCCCGAATTTCGGACTTGTGCTGATTTGTAGACTCTGCAAGATTCTTCAAAGATTCGTGGACCTAATAAGCCTGTCGTTTGACGTGAACATCTCGATGACGGATCTTAGCACTTCTCTCTGTGTAATATTAAGATAACAGTACGAAGATTCATATAATGTTAGAAGATTAAGCCATACAATGTAAACTTATATCTAAGTCGAAATTCTTATGAAGTTTAGGTATTCTCTTAATATATAAGGAGCAAGCACTGCAAAAGTGTCTGTGTAATTAGTTGCTAGAGATGTCAATTCGAAACGACATGATTCACTGTCATGAAAGACAGTGCTCTCATATTCGTAGCTGTTTGTCCTCATAACTCTGATAGGCACTCACCCATGTAATTAGTTCGATTTTTGTGACTTGTTCCACTTCATACGCTGCGGTGATTTCATGTTGCTTCACATTTTCCACAGATTTTTTTCATTGGTTTTATACAATATTTGATGATATTTCTGGATAAACACGAATGCCATTATAGAAGCTTACATGAAATTTATCGTAAAACCATGTTGCTGACAAAATCATTTTCGCTATAAGATGGTGGTCTTTCATTTTTTATACATCATACGTCTTCTATAGGAATGAATCATTAACGGCTAACGTCGTTTCACCAACCGCTGGTGAATGGTCGTTACGTGTTCGTCCTGACAGGATTCCAATACGCAAGCTATTCAAAGGGAATCGAACTTAGGTCGCCCGTGTGGGAGTCGATCATCAGTGGAATAGTACTGTAGAGTCTTTTACGATAGAAGTATTCGTGCCACGCCGCATTTTTATAGTAAGCAGTGGATTTGGCTTCTACAATCGGTATTGCACTTAAACTAGCACGTCAGATTTGTATAATTTAGCTTTTATATAGAACATAACAATAACATGATTAATGACAACTAGCTATATTACAACTTAGTATAATGTAGTGAAAAGTGTGACGGCACACCGGTGGAGGCTTCACAGTGATACGTAGGCTTACGGACGACTCTAGCGTTACCAAACCCGTCATCATTCCTAGATCGATACGTTGGAAACTACTCGCGATAGAGAGTGGTCAAACCAAGTCAATGTATACACCAGGATCGTATTAAACAAACTCCACAATATGACATTGAACAGGAATGCGTAAGGAAATCTCACAGAATATATCAAATATATCGTCGACCTTAAGGGATTAGCAAAAATCATGAAAACAAACCTGAACTCATAAGATGGGGTAAATTTATACTTTGATAAGTTTCGTATCAGAGGCTTTCCACGTTATCCACGAAATACGCACGTGAGACCGTTACAATAACCGTGAAATAGAGGAATACGTAGGGAACGTTATGGAATCCATAGATATAATAATATACTGTAATGAAGGAAGTACTATTACGATAATATAATCTCTACATAATAAGGAAAGCATACGATCAATAGAAGAGAGAGAGAGGGAAAGAGTGACCACTGCTAATCTGTTGGTGTAGGTCAGGTCAAGAAATTTGTTTCGGTAAGATATTGCTGAATTGAGCTTTCTATGTCCTCTTTATAATTCTAATTGATATCAGAAATGGTGAATATCTAGTTTTTCTAAAAAAATGTGGCGACTTTACTATCTATGACTGTTGAGTTCTTAACTCAACTACATTAGTTTTCAAAGACTAAAAGAAGAATCCCTCTGCAATATTGGTTGTCATGAACTTTAACTCGATAATGGAAAAGGTGAACATTATAGGATTAGGAAGTTCAGATCAGAAGATCAAAATGAAAAAAAGAACGTCTTTTGACATTCTTGACTACAGTACGCCCCTTACATAGAAACTCATTCTTTATGAAGAACGAACATTTCTAATGGACATGGGTGTCGTCAGACGGAACGGCCTAAGCGAACATTGATCAAATTGTCACTAACAGAAGATGTTGTGTTTTGGAGGTACGTCAGTAGTACCATTTTTATGTACTGGATGTAGTCACGCCTCTATTCGTGAGAAGATTCCTTTCAACGGAAATTCAGGAAAAGAAAATCTGTCATAGCACAGGAAAAGAAGACATGTTGTATATGATGTATTGATTTCTAAGTCTAGTTCAAAATTAGCGGTAACACTGCTTCAAATCCGTGACGGTATGGTTGATTTCAAAATTGGTCGACACACTCCAAACTTAGATAAATAAACTTTTGTTAAATATAAAGTGTCAGGTCGCCGTAGTGGAGGTGCATTAGTACCACGCAGGTTCTAATCAGTTCGCAGCCTTCTCCTAGGCCTACCATCCATCTCTGCGAGGTCAGTTAAATGGTACCAGAGAAATCTGGGTAAGATAAACAGTGCTGACTTCATGAAGAATGGTCAACTCAACGTGCTTTATAGACCAAGCTCGCATCCAATCACCTCTACGATGTCACGTATCACCTTGTCAAAAGCTATGGCAACAAAGAGATTTAAATGGAAGACAATAACGTCATAAGTTTCATGGCATAGGAACCCTTTATGAGTGGCCAATAAAATCCGTCAAGCATTATCTATATACAGTCATTCAATGTGAGATATTTAGCATCGAAGAAATAGAAACACTAATCATTGAGATAGGAAGAATGCTATGCAATCGCTTACAGGCCTATCAAGAGGATGACCTAGAAGACATCTTCATCAAACGCACAATAGACTGAATACAACAAGACATTAGCATTAGGAGAAGGGAAACGATTAGGGAGAAGCGTTGAATGGAGCAGTGAGGAAAGGAAGATTGAAAAGAAGATAAGTGCCTTTATACTTCTAAACGGTATAATATCAATGATAAGTGATGAGGGTTCTGGTCATTGAATGGTTGGAGCAGTGATTGGATAATAGAGGGGAAAGTAAGAAGTGCTAGATACAGATGTTCGATATCTTATCCTTTTCGATTAATCATAAAATCCAGAACAGAGAGTGATGCCGATGCTCTCACAAGATTGAATTGTATCTCATTGAACTAAACTGCATCTTTGAGTATTGTGGCTAGCGAGGGATATCATTCTCAAATGTCTAAAAACACCTAGTACATGGGAACATGGAGCAATTGTGATGTATCAAAAGAAGTTTGTGCTTGTGTTTATTTCAAATTAGATTTAGATTATAAGCTTCCATCGATGATATGCAGGATTGTGTTCCATCCATATATTCATACATGCATAACGCAGTGATAGAAGGGAAGGAGGTGCTGCAGTGGTAAGCAGATTTGAGTTAGTATATCCACGTTTCGCTTCTAGGCAGATCAACCCTTCCATACCTCGATATTTTATCAATTGTTACCAGAATAGGTCAATAGGGTGAGCAGTACTAGTGATAAGCTGATCGTCTTAAGTCAATATTATACTTAACTAACATTCAAATACCACAATAACGTGAAGAAAACGAATGCGGGAAGCACCTTCATATAGAACTAGGTTACGCCATTGTTTAACTCTTATTACTTTTCTACAGTAGTGCTATATATATATTTATTGATTATGAATCTATCTACTTTATGTACTAAGCTTTCGATGGATGTGGGCTTGTAATTAAGTTGTTAAGTCATGGAAGTATTAGCAGAAGCATGAATGATCAGTCCAAATCCTCCCAGAGTATACTAATTTTTTTGTCTACCTGTCCAATGTTGACGACTTGGTAATAGAATCATCTTAAAGTCTGGAGAAAATAGATTTCAAATTGAATATTGTGCTCCGTAAGTGATCTTCATTACTGGTAAAATCGAGTGAATGGGGGGATTCACCCATCATATAGAACCGTCCGTGAAACTTTACTCTTTATTCTCTTCACAATCTTATATCTTTCGATGCAGATTAGCTGAAATTTTCGAGATATGTTTGACGTAAAACTCTGTTTGGTAAGACGAGATAATTACCTCAGATGATTAATTAGTTACCTCATAAATTCTCATTCATAGCTCGGATTATCTTTAATCACTCAGCTCTCTTAAATAAAATTATTGGAGATTTCTTTCACTATTACTTCCTCATTTGTCTTTATGACGTGAAGCATTAGATAATTCAAACGACACCAATATTTTTTTACTCCGGATTTGCTTTTTTCTTAAGAAAATTTTCATCGAATTCTTTTCTAATCAGTAATTGATTTGATGTCATGTAGAAAGTTTATGTTAAGCTCTTCATTTCAGTTTTGATTACCTCGAATATTTACACGTGATCTTTGGATATCGTGATCTCGTCATAATGTGATCGAAGACTCAATTTACACATCACTTGTGAGGTACAGTATCTTTTGTCGTAGCAATGGTAGTGCCGACGTCAAAGACTAGTGACTCGGAAAACTTTCATTGATTTTTCATGATTGATCGAGATGTATTGTAAGTCTAGTCGATATTCCTTACACTTTCTCAAAATACATTGTATAGATGACTCATTTTTAGAACTTAGAACTATTATTATGCTTTTGATCTTTTTGAAATCAATTACTTAACTGATTAAATGAAAATACTGCATTATTCCGGCAGCAACGTATTGTTCTAAGAAAACTTGCTTGACTTAATGTTTACTTGTTATTTTGATTACCATTGTTATAACTCGTACTAAACGTCTTCTGGCTTATTGATATCATTTTTTCTTGAGAGATCAATAAATTACGAACGAAGTTATCACATATCCACTGTTAAATCAGAAGCCGAGAAAAATTCATTCTCAGCTTGTCTTGTCTGATAACCGCCTTTTCAATTCAGACCTTGTGGGCCGATTGTTTGTAAAAAACACCTCAAACCCATCTCACATGATCATTCCAGAATTCAAAAAACAAAAATAAATATGCCATACGTATCGCGCAGTATCGCATGAAAAGCTGAGTGCCTAACTTCAGAGGTACGGACTAGATAGGTTACTATTAAATGCTGCTTACCTCAACAACAAAAACCTCATTAACCTAATCAGCATCAGCAAACGAATATGCGTGTTGTATTTTGCTGAGCAGTATTTGAAATTACTTTCACTAAAGTGCTATTTCATTGAGTTATTTTCTTAAGCATTTGATCTTAAAGTGCTTGTAACACCATAGGACTTAAGGGAAGAAAATTCTAATGTACGCAATCTAACTCTTACCTCTAACGGGGATTTCAGTCAAATTTTGTTAGTTACTGCTTATAATGAGGTCAGCCTAGATTTTGTCCTCACATTTGAGTAATTACTACAATTTTCCTAGGAACAACATATGAACAAACGCGTATTATCCAATACATCTTTGAATCCTCAATTTCATTTATTTTCATATTTTTCACACTCGGTTTCATTTTTTCTAAACGTCTATGATGATACTGATTTATTTCGTGCTACTGTTTGTTGTCGATTTGCTGTTATGTTTGGATTCGCTCCCGCTGTCAATTAGCAAGTATGCACATTGTCTTCTTCTTCCCTCCCTCTCGACCTTCTCATATCGAGAACCGGTTGGTCAGACAATCAGTCAAAACAGCATATGAAATATAGAGAGTCCGAGTCTTACTGATAAGGGTGTGTGTATGAGAGAAGAAGAATGAATGTGGGTAGCATCATTGGTTTTTCAACTATTCTTCATGATTCCCACATCAAATGTTCATTGAATATTCTCTAATATGAAACCGTTTCAATGAATGACAGCTATTCATTCTACTTTTTATCATCTACGACGATGTTCGTTATCACTATCGATCGGGCAACTAATCAATAATCTACAGTATCCGGCAGATCCAACGATGATATGCGCGGAACGATGCGATCAGTTTGACCTTGACGTGGGCGTGTCTTGCTGTCCGCTCCGCCTATTCAGGTATGTGTGTTCATCCGTAATTGGCACATAGACATTCGTCTTCTGCTGCTACTGTACCTATGGGGGGGGTTACCTATCAGCACGCTCTATGTATTTCAGGACGTCGGTGAAACGATTCGAATTGCCTGTCTATTCTGTTCCCTTGGGGTAATCTGATGAATTCCCAAGCATAGGTCGTCGTCATACTACCCCAATCGTTTATGCTGTTAAGTATATATGCATTTTTTTCTTTTAACTGGTTTGGTTCTTCTCTTTGGTGATTTGGCTTATATGACTGACATGAATCATAAAGCTAGGTTACCAAAGCTAAGCGCCCGACACTTATGACATCATTTTAAGGTATATTTAGCAGTTTTTTTCGTTTCTTTTCAAGACTTTTATTTTTTGTTTTGTGATTGTAAAAAATTTTTCTCATATACTGTAAGACCACCTATTACGAACATTTTTCGATAACTTGATTATCAATAACTAATATTGACTGAAATTTGCAAAGCTTTTCCCTCTTTCATTTTTTTAAAAAGCCTCATATTACAATCGGTTGTCACAAGTACAATGGGAAATTTAACTAACATGTCCAACAGGTTAACTGTTTTATCGTTACGACGTTTTTTTTTTGTAGTTAATACAATACAAATAGAATTGAAAACGTAGTTTGAAGAATTCGTGAGTTTTGTTTTGTGAATAGCAAGAACAATTCTATTGTTAGTTTTCAAACAAAAAGCTACCGTACCTCCTGTTACTGTAGATCATTAGTGCTTTTTCCTTAGCATTCACGAATAATTCTATAAACAATAAATCGATTCATAAAACTGTAAAATCTGATGCTTATAGAAATGTCAGTTAAGTAAAGCACTCATCGTTTTTTTTCCTATCAGAAAATGATAAAAATCGTTTTTTTCTTTTTGATAGTGCTTTGTCCTCTTGTCCTCTTGTCCTCTTGTCCTCTTGCCCTCTTGTGGTATGTTTATTAGTGAGACTATCACCGTTATCATTTGCTATCTATCTGAGCTTAAATCGGAAGGAGAGAAACGAGTCGTGAAAACACCACCACACCATCCATCATCATATCAAAATCTAATCATCTTTCTTACGCTTATAACTAAACGAAATAGAAAATCCGAAGATCAATCAACATATTAGTTTCAGTTCGACTATCTGCTAGTGAACTCATCCTCAAAATGAGTGAGAATTCTCAGTAGTACCAAATCATTGTCAATCTGAAATGAACTCATAAACACAAAATTAAACAATTTCTAGTATAACTTACAACCCTTAGTGGTATCGATTTTTACTGAGAGAAGTTATATGAGCTTTTTTTTGTTATGATAATTTATTAATATTAAAAGTATCTATTGTTGTTTTTCTAGTGCTTCTGTTATAGTGAATAATTTCTATGCAACAATAAAGAAACTCTAGTAACTCGTTCAACACGTTACATGCTAACCTCCTCGACACTCACATGTCAAACCTCACCCCAATTCCTCATGCTTCTGCTTCGTTGATAATACTCAATTCTTCAGATGTGTGATATGTACAATACGGATTCCTGTAATAATAAAATCATTCATTTTTAAGCAATTGCTATCAATATTACGAAAATTTATGATATTGATAAAAATGATAACGTTGAGTTTGACTATCGTGAAAATTGATATCAATTTTAAAACAAAGTACTAAATAAAAAAAAGCTCGAATACGATGAGGCAAAAATGTTAATGAGTCAAGATCATTTTAGTTTTCAGATCTGAATGGTCTCTGCCCTCGTACTCTTATAGTCGCCGTCTAACGCGTAGATCCGTCACTTCCGAGATTTTATCTATATTTATTGCATAAGCAGATACGTGAAGATCGATCGATATCAGAAATGCTATGGTTTTCCGTGAAGGACCACATTAATTGATTGGAATGTAAATTATCAAAATGAGGAGAAAAGAAAAAGTCTTTTCTATGTAGCTTTTTCAGCCTCTTCAACTTTCAATTTTTCCTCATAACTCCAACAGAAAAAATCAACAGAAACTCCAAAACTTCCTCATAACTGTAATCAGCATCAGTATGATCGCTTAAGAATTAGCATAGTTAAGCTTAACTCGAAGATGTAAGCGGCTCAAATTGGTGTTATTCAAACTGAGTCGGAAAGAAATGTCAGACTTCGTCATCCAGAAACTCCTAGCTTTTTCTTTATAATGCTCTTCAGAAAATTTTTTCGGTATTTGTAATAAACCTAAACACTGACAAGGTCCATCAAGAAGTCAGTACTGTGATGAAATGCGACTTTTGAGATGATTGGCCGACCAGTCGGCGAAGAATTGCGCTGCGATATGAGAGGTTCAATGAGATCTTATCAAATCTTTATGGTTAACTCAAACCTCAGATCGGACAATAACGGAATCAGTAAGTATTGAACGAGGAAAAAAAACAAACAACTGTAAGACAGAAATCAATTTTTCAAAAATTTGTCCATGGCGATATATCGAGATAGAGTCGTAAAAATTTGAAAATTTTCAGAGATAATAGGCTTCTTATCAGAATGATTGATTGATTGATTGATTGATTGATTCACGAGAATAACACGTGTCTTGAATTATCAGCGTTTAATATCGATTACTACTGTAATGTCATCCGTATAAAGTTCTGTAAATTAAAGTTTTCAGATGTGATTGATTTGAATTCTACAACGATTACCACCACGATAATCATAAGAGC
>KN716151.1:502038-520923 GCA_000816705.1 Dictyocaulus viviparus | reverse complement strand
ACAACAACAACAACAACAACAACAACAACAACAACAACAATACTAAACAATGCTAATAGCATTGGCACTCTACGAATGTTAAGAATCAATCATTTTTTAATGTTATTAGTACAGTATGTTGTCATAAAACTTGTGTAGAATGAAATCTGCGTGATATCATGGAAATAATAGCTCGTTATCAACGCTTTGGCGTCCATCAATCTCTCACAGATGCGCTTACATATTCGAGTTCAACATGATATCGTTGAGGTGATTGAATACGAACCTGATCTATACGGTGAGTGACTTGAGTTGACCACTCTTCAGCAAGTCAGTGCTAGTTATCTCGCCTAGATTTCTGTGATGGTAATTTACTGACCCCTGAAGAATTCACTTCTAAATAACAAAACACAATTGAGTCACATGGGTCACATAGCATCGTCGGTTGTGAGTTCAAGCTGCAATTATTTTGTATTTGTTTACTATTGTTGATGTGCAAAAGTGATCTAATTACCAATAAAAACATCTCTCCGGCAACTTTTTTTTTCTCATAAACCTCAAATGTCCATAAGTTATTTGACAGTCAGGTTGAGGAGAACAAACTGGTTCTTACACTCTCTCTATTTCTCTCTTAGCATAAAAATATTGCTGGTGAAAAAAAACTTCGTTATCAATTAACAATAATGATTTATTATGTCGTTGTATATTCAAGAATGGTTGTTTATCTTAGTGTACATCATCAGGAAGAGGTAAATAACTGACAGTGATAAAAATTTGTAACTGGCTAGTAAAGGGATAAATTATCAGCTTTATGCTAATGCTTATCATTTAAAAATTTAGTAAACTGTTCAGTATTACAAGTGGTTTGTTTTTTCAGGAAATCTCCAGAAGAAAAATAGTAGAAAAAACCCCTGTAAAAGCAAACATAGAAGAAATATTTTCGTTTTAAACGTCATCAGTCCTCAACAGCGACAACACCTCAAGATTCTGAGTCTCTGATCTTAATGATCATTAGGTCATTTTAATAATTTTAAACAATGTTGTGGTACTGGATGTTGTACCATCATCAGCTGGATTTCCATTAATCGTCGACTTATCGAGCACGCAATATTCGAACTTCCATTTCCGAGGGTAGCCCAATCAATTCCTTTTGCTCTAAGGATATGTTGAGTACCATGAACTCTTTCTATAACCTTTGCGAATAGGTTTCAACATCGGCCAGTTGGTCTTCCGGCAAAGCGTTTGGTATTCCATGGGGTCTGATCACTCAATCCATGGGGAGCATGCGACCACTAGTCATCATTTGAATACATCTCGTTTCCGGCCTACCTAATCTTCGATAGCTTGGTGTGTAAAGCAGTGTCTATGGTCTTTGATCGCCAAAATGGACTAGAACTTCGGATTTCATCTTTCACTTGCGTGATACGGAAAACTCATATCATCACAGTTTTGACGGAGTGTTGGATTGAACTCAGTGTTTCTTCCATCCTGTTTCTCTAATGTACAAGTTTCCAAAGAATGAATCACGACAGGAAGAACAATGGAGTGGAAAGGATGTCTTGAAAAGCCGCCTGATTTCTATCGCTAAGCTAAGCTCTGGTGCTGTTTGATCCATCATAATGACTTTAAAGTCCATAGATAGCTCAATTGTTCCACGATTTTCTTCCTGTCAAACGTAAACGGAGCATCGAAACGTATCCATTTTTCATAAACATTGCCTTTTTGAAGTTTAACTTGAGGCCAAATTCTCAAAAAGCACTGTTGAAGTTGCCCTACATTTGGTTTCTCTTGTGTCATGCTTGGTGTAATGAATGCGAAATCATCAGCGAAGTGAAGATGGTGAAGTTACCGACCGTCGATGTTCATTCCAACATTTCGTTTCATTACAATTTTCGCGTGATGTTTTAAAGAATTATTGTGAACAGCTTTGGCGAAATGGTATCGCTCTGTCGAACTTCTCTTTTAACGTTGATGATGATGTCTTTATAGAGCGAGATAATTTTACTAATGAAATACTTGTATAGCTCACGAAGAATCCTGATGTATTGATTGGAATGCACTTTGTTTGTCAGCACTTCCTTGATCACTTCTGTCTCAAAGAAGACGAGAGTTTTGCGGCTTAAGGTTTCAGATTAGTTCTGTGTGATCCTCATTTCAACAATGTTGGAAAGAATTTCGAACTAAAACAAGCGCATCAATAAAGGTGAGAGGAAGCGGTTTCTTGAACTCTTGTAATACTTCCATGAGTCTTGTGATTGTGTCACTGTGGTGCGGGTGAATTAAGACAAGAAAAATTCGTCAGGAAGATGTGCAAGGCTTCGATAATATCATTTTTCATCGAAAACTGTTGTCAGCAAATAAGAGCGTTCTATCAGAATTGAATAGAAAGCATTCGTCTAAATGATGTCGTACTCTTCTTTTTTAAAGTATCCGGAATATAGCGTGCCATGAATACAGAGATCAATTCTGAACAGATTCGCTGGATGACAGGTAGGTCATACGCACTCCTCATCCAGAACTCGAGTGTGATATTACGAAAAAAAAAATGCCGTTTAAACACATATACTCTGAATGACTACATTGAATTTTCCTCTTCTAAAATGTTGAAGTATAGGATTTGAATCAATATTTAGAATGAGTAATTAGGAGGTGTGATACTGTTAACCTACACATAAACGATAAGAGCTATATTATGTTATATGAGATTTGTCGTGACATGTCATCAACGTCACGACATGGAAATTGTAGCAATAGGGATCGTTTTTTGAATGACAAACGACTTTATTTTTGACTCGTCCCATATAGATTTTGTAACGAACTCAGAAATAACTCATCTATGGATACCGTACATGTATTACCTCGCTGTGTTCTTGAAAACTTAATGCTAGCGATTCCACTATTGAATTCGTCGTACAGTTCCGATTGGAAAAATCATTGAAAAGAATGATATCGAAGTTATTTTCGAGTAGTTTTGAGCGTATGTTGACAAACACTTTGTTTATCATTTATCACAAAAATCACTATCTATAAGGACAAATTAACAAATTTGCCTCTGAACTCATTGATTGTGTGAGGATTGTTTGTTCTACAAATGTGGTTCAAACTATGTCGATTTGGTTTCCTGTGAAAAATTTTTGAGCAATATTGTTCGTATTTGCAGAGTCGATCTATCATTCATATTACCTCCAATGATATCTTAATCAAGCGAATTGTAATTGATTATCGGTGATACGATCACCTCTGTCCTTGACCTCTATCGTAAACTTCTGTCAAGTAAATCGAAAATATCATTTGTCATCAGATCTACGGAAACCTGAACCACATTTAAGAAAATATCATTTCTTATATGAATCAGTTTTTTCTTTTTGTGTTGTAGTTCAATAATCTAACAAAGATATTCGAAATTGAATGACAAGTTTGGAATAGAACTCCTTTACGCGGAGGCTTAGTTACAAGAGGTTGTGTGAAGAAGTGGTAGGAATGTAAAGTAACACGATGATGATGTCGCCAGTTCAGTTCGATTCTTCATCCTTCTGTGCATTTGACATTACTAGATTGGTACTAGACTCATTTAGAGAGGTAAACCATCTCGAATGATGACAAATCGAACGTCATTGTCATATAACGAAGAAAGTGACTAAAAAATTTAGCGCTTCATTTAATGAAGCGTACTGTAGTCACGCTTAATTCCTATTAGCTTTTATCCTACCTTTGTATATAATTTATTAAAAAAACATCATTTTAGACGATTTAATTTCCTCACCACTGGCGATCGGAAGCTTTTCTCAACCGGAATCAGGTTTTTTATTTTTCAATAAATTTTTATTTAGATCGCTGACCAATTTTGGTACAATGGAAATCGTCTCAACAATTCCCTCATCGTATCTAATTCTCCTTCAACTCAGAAATACACGTGAGGCAGTTAGAAGTCGCATTCTAAATGAATATACTACCGATTAATTCGAGATGGAATGATAAGCTGTCTATGACAACAGCATCAGCTTTTGTGGAAAAAAACAGGCTAAGTAACTCGCAGGTCACAATTACCTCACACAATCTTCCCTGCAGGTTTATAAACTTACAGAACTAAGTTCTGAGTTCTTCTTCAGATTCAAATGAACAAAAGTGATTATCAAAGTGTTGACTAACAAAATAACTTCCTCGCTTCACTTAGGGAACTTCAATCAAGTATATAAAAACTTCGTTACAATATTTCCTCTTTCTAATCATCAATGACGTGAAGGAAGTAGAACTGTACAAAGTAAAGAGAGCATAATAAATACATTAAAGTGGAGATATACATGAGTGAAAATTGGTGGTCGAAAAGAACCTCCTCTTTATTTAGCCGTTGATCTTCCATGAATCACACGAAACTTCACTCAGTCAAAGCCAATCCTGGCTTACTTTGAATGTAGCTGTGTTGAAATGGTCCTTTAGTTGAACCTCAAGTAAAAGATGTCCGTAAAGAGCTCTGATGTTACGCTTGACATAAAGAATATCCTTGAATATTCATGCGATTCACCTCAATCATGAAGATGATAAACAGCTAAGAACTTAGTCGAGATAAAAAAGCGACACTGCAGTTATATCAGAATTATGAGGTATAGTGGAAAGAATAGCGAATAAAATATTCGAAGAACAATTTTTTAGGATTGCCTTCTTCTGCGATTCGTCAGGAAACGTAGACGTGATGAAATCGGGGTGAGAAATCATTAATCCTTATAAGACGCTCGATTGGAGTGGTGTTGCTTTTTGTTCAACATGTGTCGCAAATGAGAAATTGAACTGGAAGTTTCAGTTTGAGTCAAGAATTGGAAGCGAGAAACGCATCTCACATGCACACGTCAATGTACCGAAGATTCGGCGAAGCTGACAGCGATTTCTTTAGGCACTGAACGCAGTACATGAAGGTCATCAACGTGTTAGTCAAACATCTCTCCATGAAGACTTTGGAAAAAGGCTGGCGATTAGCGAATTGTTAGAGCAAAAAGCTTATTGAAGTACTGACCATTATCGAAAGAGGCAATGAAGGATCTGCTCCTGCTTTTTTGACTTCGACGCAATAAATGTGATAGAGGAGATAGCAGTAAACTCTATTGGTAATAAGTGATGTAATTTGAAAAATTTATCGAGAACTCTTTCCTATTTTTACTCAATTACTTCTGTTTCATTAATACTAATGGGATTCCCTGTGAATAGGACCATATGGAAGCTCATACGATCCAAAAAGACTTCATTTAGTTTCACAGTACAGGAGCTGCTCTCCGTTGAACTGCCATACGTTGTTTCTGATGAGGTAGAAAACGAAATCGATGAGGTCCTGTCCACTAATGTAGCTTAGCAATATACTAACATAATTGTTTCGCATTTAAATTAGGTGCATTACTCCTTTTGAAGAACTGCTAAGGAGGTTGTAAGGTTTCATCTGTAAGCTCACAACTAGTGATCTACGACAGAAATCAAACAAAAAATGATAAACAAGAAGAGTTTATTTCTAAAAGAAAATCTAATCCTTCTTTTTCACGGACACAGAAATTAGACAGCAGAGATTTTACAAGATTTACAGCAGATCTTTCCATGATAACAAAATCAACTATGACAACTTCTGCTACATTTGTTTTCTATTCAACATGGTGGCATATCAGCTCCTCAAGAGGTTCATTTTAATAAGCAATTTGTTCACTCAAATATATCCATAATCGTAAAGCAGGAAATCCTGAACTCAAATTCCAAACACCTCCCTGCTCAGCTTTTCTATTTTATAAGCTCTACTTCACATGACTTTTTATACAGAATCAGATTTATTTCTGCTTCTATAGATCAAAATATTAATTTTATATATGTCACTAGGGCGCTCCTGATTGAGGGACAATTCTTTTCTGTTCAACTCAGCGCTCTTGCATTATTTCAGAACACGTCAAAAATTTTCGATAACACCGTTATGCTAATGTGTTTCATTTAAAGTTGGTGGAGGTGGTTGTTTACAGTTTCCTTCTTCCTTCTGTTAATTTTGAGGTATTAATTCTGCATGAGGCTCAAATTACGATTCATTACAACAAAATGAAGACAGCTCTACGGAAATTTTTGAGTGGAGTACTGAATTGGTGCCAGAACACATCATCCACAAAGTATTAATATTTTAATCTACAAACATATTCAAACATCCATAGTAACATAATCGATTACTTCCTTACTGAGTTAAAAACCACATTCAAATAATGTTTTGAGGAAGTTAACTAAGACTGACTTTGTTTTTTGAACTCTCAGTTGAGGCTTTTGGATAGTACACAATTAGATAGCCAATCAATCATGATAGGATGATGTATTTTTGGGAGAAAAAAAACCTATCATAACAGCGTCTCCAATCGATACTGTATATTCTTAGGTATTCCAGGTGACCAATCAATAGTTGATTTTTAGCGAAACTCTGTCTTTTTGACTACAATTTGAATTGCATAGTTTATCGTTTGTACTCTAATATGAACAGTTCAAAATCAGATATCAATATCAAGAGAGAAGAAGTTTGAAGAGTTCTTTAGATGACATCAATGTTGATCGAATTGATGACGTCGAGAGGAACAACAACAACGACGTTGATTCTGTACCGTTTTTGTTTTCTCCTATTTGTTAATGTTTTCAAAGAATCGGTGATAAAAAATGATTGAGAAACGAATTCAATCTATGATAGCATTATGATCAACACCAGTTTGTATTGGCAACGATGTTCTTCAGCATTGACGTTCACGTTGATAACAGTTGTTTCTTCGTCTCTTCTTATCAACAATTCTGATTTTAAATAGTCAACGAAATTTCACTTCATAGGAATCCTGCTGAGTTTTTGATTGTGAATCAATTTGAATATTGATTAGTAGTTCAATGCTCACTTATTCGTATTCCTCCTTTACATTTGTGATGTGTTGGTCGACTCTTCTTTCAAACTATTCAAATATTTAAATAATATCCTATAAGATACCGTATACTTTTGAACCTTAAGCGAAGAACACTCCTTTAACAACTGTTTAAATGTAAGTAAATAGTATTACAGTATATTTTTAATAGTAGTCTACTTTATAATTGGAGCTAATAATTCTTCATTCGAAATCCTTTTTATTCCCCCTAGGTTGTTTTTCTACAATGAAAAATTTCCAATACATCTATTATGGCACGATGGCCGTTCTTTACAGTGAGTATTCTTCTTAAGAATAACTCACTCACATAACTAGTCCTTTCTTGACTCAAAAACAATAATGGTGATTACCTCAAAATGCATTTGTCGAAATGTAAAGTATTTAAGCGGATGTATAGGTAACTTTTCCCGCAATACAACATCATACAGTTAAAACGACGACGTTTTTTTCCAGTGCTTATCTACGTGCTTTCTTTGTTGTCGTTGTTTTTTAGGATCGAATTAAATAGGAATTCTTTCGTGTTTATAATGATAACATAAAATCAAATGATAAATCGATTCGATAGTTTCGGGTATTTTGTGTAATATCGATATCAATTGTACGATCCAATCAGTTTTTTTTTCTTCTCTAATTTTCAGGTTTTACGAATCGCATTCATGAAAAATTTCCGTTAAATGACGACTGCCGATGACGTCATCGACAATTTTCTTTCGATCAATAACAGTGTAAAATTACCCTAATTTGAATTCAATTGGTATTTATATTTTCGCACTAGCTTCAAAATTGATATCAGTAGATCAGAATGTGTGAAGAAAGTTCTTTACCACACTAATTTGGTTCTCAAATTAACTCCGTTCTGCAGTACTAATGCATTCGATTCGGCAGTACTAAACTGGTAGGAGTTTCATTATGTGTTGGTTTTGTCTTTATTTGTTTATTTATTGTTTATGCTAAATTGTACTTTATACCTACTATTATGCAAATTGTTCATATCGTTCGTTTATTTACTAATAGTGACGACCAATAAATCAATATTTTGATCTATAATATAGATCTCAAAAAAATAAGTATTGATTTTTGAAAAGCACAGGCGATACGGAACACAATAGTGTTGTAGACGTCCTTCTGACTTTTAAGTCAATCAAGGGACTTTTTTGTCCCTAGTTGGTGAAGAAAAAGCTTACATATTTCGTTTGTCATTCGTGACACTGTGGAGGTGAATGAGTGCGATTACTCTACTCTGTATAAAAAATTGAGGTAAGCAAACTTTATGAAGTCAATGTGATACGTGCTGTTCGAAATTTCTGTGGTACGAATTCACGGCAGAGGGATAACGGTCTTGTAGGACCTGAATGAGGATGTGAATCGTCATGAACGTATAACTACAGTACATTCTATCACAAGGCTACGCGTTCTGACAAGTCCTATATAACAAAGACAAAAAGACGTACATATACAAACTTAGACATGATGGAATGATGGTGGATGGGATGAATTGATACCTCCTCGAGCACTTAACGGCTCACATGCATTCATATCAATTCATTTTTTGTCTTCACAATCATAAACGTCATGAAATACTCTTTATTCGATGCCGTATTAGATTTTCCGTATGACTACAAAACTGTGACATTTAACAGTTCATAAGAAAACCGAGTGATAAGAAAGAGATTAATTGGTTATATTGAAACACAGTGGAGAGTGTAGAGATGCTTGTTTGGAACACACGAAAGGAGTGACGGCTGATTTCAAACCGGTTCCATCTAACTTGCCAATGAATAAGTCGAATTAATTGTTTGAACAATAGTGATATAGATTAACCTCTTCGTTTTTCATTTCGTTTTCCTCATTTACATTCCTCAGCAATACTCATAACACTATTCTTTCTAATATTTCTCATATGTGAAGCACTCACGAGGTTTAACTTGAGTTTCATTCACGGGCTATACTTGTAGTAAGTATGTGATCTTTTAGATGTGGTCAAAACATGTGTATCTGTCCAACAGTTTTACTTATCGATTTTATCGATATTAACAAAAGTTATTGATTCGTATTTTTCCTAGAAAGTTTTTAACTAATATATGGACGTGATCGAATAGTCCTTCATATGAAAATAACCAACTTATCATGTAGAATTTTAAGACTAGTAATAAAAAAAAGTTGAATTCAGTTATTGATTACTTCGACTGCGGTTGTACTTTGGTAACAAACATCTCATCTTTTTGCGCTCGATTTCAATCGTTCTGTAAACACGTGGTGATAGCGATGATGATGATGATGATGATGATGACGGCGATGATGGTGGCGGCGGTGTAGGTGGTTGTGACGTCGACGACGCTAACGACGATGACGAACTAAAGGGTGTGGTGTCGATCACATCGCGATCATTTCCTATGCGTAACGGCTTTGATTTATGTGATGAATGATACCGCCATCATTAAATGCACGTTTGTTATCAAAAGAATACGAAAATAGAAAGTGGATGGGGGGTGGGAGAGAGGTTGGAGGTGGGAGGAGGAGAGGATGTTTCTGCAGTGAATGAAGATAGCAAAACTTCTGAGTTTAAAAACAGCTGAATAAAACTAAAGCATGGAAGAAAGCACAATGTTTTTTTTTCAGGCCTTTCAAAGGCTTAATAGTTGGTCCATTGAGCAAAATAAAAAGCACCATCACGCTGAGTACAACATTAGTTCCCTCGTGGAAAGAAAGAAAAACAAATTGATTAATACTGTAGAAATATTAGACAATCATACTAATACGTATTAATAAATACAATATACAAATATAAAACATAAGTACGCATATTATTAAGACATGACGTGAAATACTCGATTAGTCGAGTTATTGATTCCTCAATTTATTCGTAAAGGCTGATGATATGATTGAGTTAAATTGAGGTCAATCATTGTCGAAACATTTAGCAATCGACCGTCATTTAACATTAAGATCTGATCAAATTAAAATCACCTGAATTAAAGTTTAATACAATAATAAAATGAGATAAAAAGTATAATCAGAGTTAGTGTAAGGTAGCAACATTTCAACTAACGAATGAATATTAAATATATCAATTTAAATTAATTATAAAGATGATGGAGAATGATACTGTCTAATAATTAATAGTGAGGTAGAATTGTTACAATAAGGAGGATTTGAAAATTAAAGAGGGAGGGGAAAGACGCTGATGTAAATTTTCCGAAGCAGCAGTGCTTAGTCAAGGTGAACATTAAGAAAAGCTCCCCCCTTAAGGATAGCCTGTCCTCAGTTGTTTACATATTGTACTGAGCTATTACCTCCCATACGGGTCACCGTCGTCTCAATCGTTGCTATGAGATATTCCTAACGCACTTCTATTTCTACATGAAAGATAAGCTAGGAGGTAATCCATAAGAAACTCCCGCGGTTTCAAAAAAAGCTAGGCTCCAAGGTGACATATCTTCCTCTGTTTTACAGCGGACGACGGCTGCCTCTTTGATAAACCCTTGAGGAAGGCTCCATATAGGCTCATCTCGTCTTCAAAAAAATACAATGGTTTAACTAGCAACGAAACTCCTTACCTCGTACCATGGGTTTATTTTTACCTAAGTATCAGTGTCAAAATAAAAATTTCTTAGAAACGCCTCATAGTTGCGATGAGGCAGTACGTTGTTTTGGAGGGAGGTACCAAGACAATTACTCCCAGGAGTAGTTATGTTTTTCACGACTTCATGATAGCTTCCTGAATACTTAGGTGTATTGGTAATTTGATGCGCTTACCACTACAAAATCGTTGAAGCTCAATTTTAAATGGCTCGTATAGTAATCAATTAATGCATTGAAATCAATGCATGTGGACTTTTGGTTTACTGACAAGTCTTATATTCAGTCAGAAATATTTGAATGATGCCTATTTAAATTTACTGACCATGAGCAATGTTTTTTTTCTACAACCTGTGAACAAAATAAGCTTCGGTGTTGATCAATCTCTTGTGGCGATATGCACCCACGCGTTCGTTTTCAACGTGATCTACGTTGAGGAAGTTGAATGCCAGCTTCGTCTATACAGTGAGTTGAGTTGAGCATTCTTCACCGAGCAAGTGCTCATTATCTTATCCAGATCTCTCCGGTACCAGTTTACCGAGCTCGGAAGGATCGTACCAATTGAGCTTACCACTACAAAATCGTTGAAGCTCATCTCTCTGGAGAGGCCTGTGAATAGAAGGAAAAATACACGCCTCTTATTTTCTTCTCACTAGTAAACTTTTTCAGAAATCAATTGATAGTCTTGGAAAAAAAAAAAACAGTGGTAATCACCTAAAAATTTCAATGTGTTAAACGTTTATGTAATTTTACCTCTCATTAGCAAAATCAATGCCAGCTTCTCTATTGACGGAGGTGTGTTTACATTTGTTTTTTTTTCCTGATTTTGAGAAGTATTGTTATTTATTTATTTATTCAACCTGACGATTAACTCACTAGACATGGAAATTCTATCAAATGTATTATTGTTTACAAAGAAAAATTCGAACAACAACAAATATGAGGTTCCTTAACAGCTTCATCAATCGATGTCACTCATTTGCTGATGCAGTAATATCTCTAATTTCCGACATCTTGTAGATTTTATCGATATCCTGAAATTCCGACAACTACTAACATTTCACTCGTATGGCTTGTCGTGATCTAAGAACAAAATCGATAATCATATTGAGTGCTCAAATTCCCACTTACAGTAAGATCACTGATCCAAATTTTCGAAGCCGGTAAACGTTTCCGTTTTTTTACCGGAAGTGGTCCTTTGGTATTTATTCGATCACTCGTCGCTTTTGAGAACATTTGATCCATCTGGAACTCATTAAACTTAAACAACAAGTATTTTTGATCGTTAGTCAAAACATTGTCTGGCATACTGTAAGGACAGTGAGGTGAACGAGGCATTGGGAATTGTACCTGCATTGTAGAACTGATAATATTCTTTCTCACTTCATTGATGGTTTACTCTACGCTTTATTCATTATTCTTCAGATACAAAAGTTGAATAAGGACAAAAAAATGTTGCGAATTCTGGTTTTTTGCAAATTTCAATAATTCCAAGATCTTTTTTCTATAATAAAGAAGAATTTTCTACCGTAGATCAAACAAAGAGAGGTGTTCAATAGGTTGAGTAAATTGAATGATTACGAGAGAGGTTTTGAGGTCGACTACACTTTCAAGCTTACTGCTTATTGAAGCCAAATAAAAATATAGTTAACGAATTTTAATGGCACTTAAGTCAGTAAAGAATTGAAATAGTCGAATAAATATTAAAAGCTTACGATTAGTATGATTGAATTAGAAACCAAAAAAACGATTGAATCGAAAATGTGACGGACCTTTTCAAAGGTGTTCTCCTTGTCCCATCCGAGTAGTACGTCAATGTCGTGCGGATCACGAATGAATCTGTTCCGTTTCAGCAATTGTTTTCGTTTTTTAATCTGATAAAATAAGATAAGATAAGCTTTAGCACTGATCCATCCCTTGTGACGGGGATGCGACTACACATTCATTTTCAATGTGATATCGTGGAGGTGGTTGAATACGAGTCTGGTCTATACAGTGGCTTGAATTAACAAATCTTCATGAAGACAGTGCTACTTATCTTACGCAGATCTCGCTAGTACCCATCAACCGACCTCGAAAGGATGGCGTGCTTGGTAGGTTTGAGGTCGGCCACGAATCTTATCCAGGCCTACGTGTCACCGTGGCACATCCACTAGTGCGTAACTGCATCATTTTCACTAAGTATATCAAAATTCTAAGTGCAACTAGTAATCGTGGCAATGTTCAACCATTGATCGATTGACGCGCTCTAGTTACATTAATGCTTTTCCTTTAATGTTTGTCTGAAGTTACGGTATCGTACCTTCGGTTCGGCGGATTCGTTGACGATTTCTTGTGTTTTTCTACGTGTCACGTATCTTTTCAACGGCTTTTCTCTTTCTGTATTTTTGTGCAGTGGTTTCTGTTTTTCGTACATTGGTCGAATTGCTGAGAGCCTAAAATCGCTTAAACCTTTGCAATATTTGTTGTCAAGATGAAAAACCAAAAAACACGAATTGATAACCGGCATACATTAAATTTCTATAAGTAAACAAAAGTGATTAGTTATCGATTTGAGGTCGGTAAACAAAATTCCACTCAATAAACAACGATACTGAAAAACATGCCGTAAATGAATCCCACTTATTTTTTCAATTCTAATAAGAATTTTTCTATTGTAGTTTCTAGTTTATGACCGTTTCATTGAATGTGAGCTAGAAAAGCTTAAGATATGAAAATTATCAAACGAAACCACAGAAGTTTCAATAATTAAATTACCTATAGACGATTTTTAAATAGTTGTACTTCTGACGACAGACAACCACCATTACCGTATTTATGTAAAATATTGAAAAATGACTCATTGATTAGCTGAGTGAATAAGTACAATATGAGGAAAATGAGCACTATGAACTGATGCTCTAATCACGTTTTGTTCTAAGCTAACAGGAAATAGAATAATGAGTAGGCAAAAAATGTTTTGCTTACGTGGCGGATCTTTGTGGCAACAGCACCATCACCTTTGGGTCCAAATCGTGTTGCTGAAGTTGTGCTCTAAAATGTTCGTCAACTAAGGATTCTCATGAGTCTTCATTAGTATATTTTTAATAATCAAGGACATTCATAAGGAGGAAATTCAGTGAGAAGTACTTCGTTGGACTCCACAACTGATTTGGTAGTGGTCTGCTGCTGTCTTTGTGCTTGAAGTTCTACGAGACTCTTTCGACGTCGTGTAGCAACATTTGTTGCTGCCTAAAATCTTGACATTCAATATTTTTGGTTTTTGCATTTTTTCAGCTTAAAAATATAGGATTAAGGCATTGATTCAAAATCAGCTTGAAACGAAAAAATTCTACAATATACGAATTCTACAGAAACCTCAAGCAAGTCGTAGTTGTCCTCGTTAACCACCACCGTATCTTCTTTCGGAATTTTCGGTTTATCCACATACGTCGGCTGAAATGTGTTTAATTTGACGATGGCAGTTGGTTGGAAAGTTACCAAATGAGTGTTTTTATGAGGCATTTAGAGATGAGTTCATCTAACGATTTAGGATTAGGTACGGGAAAAGTACTTTGCTTGTGGAGGTGATGAATGAATTCGAAGCGGCTTGATTTTTGGCAGTAATTGGGACATTTGTTGGTGTTGACTTTGTTTCTGGAGGGATTTTGCGAGAGCCTACTGTTGTCGTTCTGGCAAAGCGTTCAGTTTCTTTCTGATTTGTAGCCACAGAAAAACCAGGGGTGTGGTTTGGCACAGAATTAGCGGAATCTGAAGTATGAAAAATTAGATCATCAACAAATATAATAATTTGAAGTCTTTCCTGCTTGTTGAACTGCAGGTGATTTATCCTTTACAATTTTCCGTACTGTTCGCTTAGGCTCAGCCGGCTTTTCAGGTTCCTGAAGAATTTTCCTCTGTAAATATGCTAAATGACACGTTATATCTTTTACAGTACTACCGTTTTTGGCATGGTAGCAGCAGCAGCAGCAGTTTTTTCCCTACGATACTTTCTACCCTCGTCAATTTTCGCCAATTCCTTTTCTGTTTCGGCTTCTCTTTTCTCTTTCCATCGTGCCTTCTCCTCATCAGCTTTACTGAAATCGTGACTGTATTCGTGTTACTCTACAGTTATAATCATCATGGTAATTTTATTTCCTACCAACTATGATAGGTTATAATGATGTTTTGATATTCGTAATCATTTTGAGTTAGTCGCAAAACTTAGAATCTCAGGCGAGACTCCAACCCGTACCTACAGATATCTGGTCTTCTGTGCTTATCCATTACACTGTTGGCTCTCTTGCTCTACGACCACTCATCGCTTCACTTATAATAAGTGGGTATCTTATCAGCACTCGCTCGCTTACACGTACGATCGGGTGAACCGATTTCGGCATTGCATCCACTTGAGCTGATAATTGATAGTGTAGTGGATAAGAACAACAGACCGGATATTTGTAGGTGCAGGTTGGAGTTCCGCCTAAAGTTCCAAGTTGTGTGACTAACTCAGCATTATTACGGATATCCTACAGCATTTCCGTGCTTTTGAAAAAATTTTGTGAGACAAAATAACGTCAGTAAATGTCTTCAATTCTACTAAACATGAAAGCTTGAAGTGATGCATAGCGCAATGGTAATCGATCACCATTATGAAGGATCCGATCTTGTTTCAATTTCATCTCTTGAGCGAATCGAGCTTTTCGCTTCTATTTGGTCAGTGAGTTGGTATAACAGAAATCTGGGTAGATGAGCAACACTGACGTGGTAGAGATTCCTCATCTGATATCATTGAGTGAAGCAGAATTCCATTGGATTCCTTACGCAATATCTAGCACTATGAAGATTAAAGCTTACCGTATCTCTCATGGTTTAATGAGCGTTGAAGCTATAGCTTTCATATTTTTTTGTAGCTTTTCCAGGTAGTCTGAAGAAAAAGCGCGCAGGCTCAGAAAAACTTTTCAATATTTGTGAAGTAAATTATTATTGTCTAACTAAAGCACGTCGAATGTAGAAGGAAGAAAAAAAGTAATTGAAACATGAAGTGGATTCGATTAGGAGATGCATCTATGAGGACAACTAGTTTCAAATATAATTCTAGAATCTGTTGCATAGATTAGTAAAATTCATTAAGCATGAAAATGAACTGGATTAATGCTTTGCTCAATGATGAATCCATCTAACCTGAACACTCCACTAACTGAATCCAAAATGATCTTCTTCTTTTCTTCTTCAGTTCGTTTCTTCATGTCTTCTGATGTCATTGTGATACCCTTCGATAGATCTTTCAGATGACTTTCAAATTGTGATGAACCGCTCTTCATTTGTGCTCGAATCGCTTCCATCTAAGATGTATTCTTGATATGTCTTAAGAATTTGTGAAAGACTAAGTCACAACGTCGTTACCTGTTCATCAAAATTGTCGTCTAGTGAAGGTTTGATAATGTTGTACTGCTTCTTTGGACGCTCTACTTCTTTGGATTGTAAGTAACTTGAACGCTTATACCTGCAGCAATACGGAATAGAATTGTATGAATCGTGCTATACACCTTGAAAATCTTAAAGCAATAAATTCATTGATAGTGTGATAGTGGTAGGAGTTAGCAACAATCATTGACGGAAACTCAACAAGCTAACTGATCAACGAATAACGTTCAAAGAACGCACTGGTATTTCCATAACACAAGTAGAATACAAAGAAGAATTATTGAATCATAAAAGCTTTTACCTGTTGTGGTGACACCTGGCAGTCACTGGGTATAAAACCTCGGAGGATTTCATTTATACAAATAATTAACGAATTCAATTCCACATAGTCTGTTCTTTTACGTACCATTTACTTTTCCGTTCATGCAAAATTCAATACATCGATAAAATATTGATTCAAAGCTGTAGCAAAACACAAGAATTCATCTTCCGGCTTCATTGAATCGCACCACCTTATTTGGCACGTCGATTGATAAGCGGTGCGACGATCAGTAAAAGTAACATACACAACAACATAAAGACAACAACAGCATGACGACAACACCACCACCACCAACAACAACAACAACAACAGTGAAAACAAGTACTGTAACAGTAACAATAGCGACAACAACAACAACATTAACAAAAACTTCGGAAACACATACACTTTTGACATAAAGAGCACAGCAATATTCCTATGAGATACCCATTCATACTTCCCTGTATTCTGTACAAAAATTACATACGTTATCGGCTCCTCTTTCGGTTCAGACTCTTTGAAACGATTCAGCAACGAGCTTACTGTACCAAGACGACGTGAGTTACGTTTTGCCACTTCCTGAATAACGTTATAGAAGAATTCATTTGTTTGCAGAAGGGGTAGAGTGACATTATATTAAATTTAAAGTGATTGATAGCGTGAAGAATGGTATGGTACAAAGTTTTCGGAAGACTGATGATACAGAGGTCATGAGGTAGTGAAGGAGAGGAATTCCACAGGTTCCACGCAAGAGATGAACATGAAATATCCTTTAG
This sequence comes from Dictyocaulus viviparus, assembly GCA_000816705.1. Taxonomy (NCBI): domain Eukaryota; kingdom Metazoa; phylum Nematoda; class Chromadorea; order Rhabditida; family Metastrongylidae; genus Dictyocaulus; species Dictyocaulus viviparus. Next base: position 503,974 of record KN716151.1, on the reverse strand, counting down.
TGAAATGTCAAACCTCATCAGCAGCCGCTTTATTCTTTGCGTCTTCTGATGACATATTTAGAGCAGATTTTCGAACACCACTCTTATCTTCAGGAGTCCGAAACATTGTTTTCTAAACATTGCAGTATTCCATTTTGTCAATAACAAACAGCACTCTGGACTAGAGCGAATGGATTTTTTCTGGAGTAGAAAAGTTCGGCTATTATTTCGAGCAAGTCAACTATCGCCATGAATAATCTTTAACAGATTGATTTTTAAGTAGTGGTTGAGATTTTCTTTGAATTCCGTACTCACTGTTTCTACCTGCAAATTGATTTCTCACCTGAAAACGTATTCAGGAAATCATATTACCTTGAATTTACTCAATTTTGTATTGTCAGTATAACAATTACCTTTGTTGTCTTTTCATCCTCATCTGTCAGAACACTTTTAGTGTTGGTGAGATGAGTTTGCTGCAGCGGCTTGTCGACAGGCTTCTCTGCAGCAAATGGTATGGGAACCTGCCTGAATAGCAATGAATCATGGATTGCAGTTACTTAAGACACTATGTCAGGCTTTTTAGACCGTATGGAAGCTCGTCTTCTTGATGATTCGCAGTTTAATCGTTGTTAAGACTTGTTTATATGTTTGAAACATCATTAAGCAGTAAAGTTTATCAGTACAAGTTCGATATAAAGCAGATCGCTCAAGCAACAGTAAGCTAGTCCTGCTAGAATATTTTAAGTACTTGAGGAACTTTCAACGCTTTTAATGCTTTGACGACGTAAGTCGAAGCCTCCAATAATTATTGAAACGATATCATATGTCCGCTTAGGCGAGAAATGATCGGCGATTGTCAAACGAGCGGAGTAACATTGAGAACGAAGTGTCATTATGATACCTCGGTAGGGTAAGGTTTGCCTCAATTACACTGCGCCTCACTTTGAACTACAAACCAATATTCTACATGTTCAACTGACATGTTGAAATTGAAAACGGATTAGTAATATTAGAGATTGCTTACCAATTTGTAATGTTGTTGATGATTGTTCGGACACGTTGTATAAACAGTCCAATGTAATGATTAGCAATAGAAAATCTTGGCATTACTCCAATATTATCAATAAAGTGGAAAAAAAAATCTGTGAAAATGAATGGAGACGGGATTGAGGAATTATAGAGGAACGGAGTAAAAATAAAATCGTTTCCTCGTACAGTTGTTTACGCCATATTACGTTAATGATGCTTGAGGATTTCTTAGGATGAAGTAATTTCTATCACCTGCAGGCTTGGTAGGATCACCTAAGAATATCCTACGTACGCTAATCGACCACCGTTACTGCTTGACAAGATAATAGAATAGTAACTAGCATCGATTTGCTTCGAGGCGATAAGTCTTCTCCGCTGAGGAAAATAGATTAATGAATATCCAATCTGATCGAAAATTACCATCACGTCGTTAGAAAGCTTATGAGTATAAACGTTCTTCATATAAAGGATGTCTATGATAATTTCAAAATTTTCAACTAGTGATAAACATTAGAAAGCACGTAGCACTATAATAGGAGTGGCCATAATAGTACCAAAGCTTGAAAACCTCATACGTGAGTTAGAGTCCAAATCTACGCCAACCAAGCCTTCATCAGTAGAGTTCAGTGATTCGGAATTAGAATGATCTGTAGACGTAAGTTCTTAAGTGATTGTATAGACCACTTTTATCCAAACACCACAGTTACATCAAGAGAAGAATGGATGTCGTATCTTTCCAGAAAAATAGATCACGCCATTAAAGATTCTTATCACAAACATTATTTTCAGAGGCAAAAAAATGAATGAGGTTGTAGGACATGTACAGCGGCTGTTTAGTATTATTTTAAAATTTGTCGCAATAATTCAGGAAGGAACGATTGATGGTAGTAGACAACAGTGCAATGAAAATTAGTATGTAGAAGCATTC
>KN716151.1:487862-498926 GCA_000816705.1 Dictyocaulus viviparus | reverse complement strand
ACGTAATTGATCTAACCACACGGTGATGAACTGTCAGGAATTAAAAGTTCACATCATTGTAAATCACTTTGGAACCTATTTCAATAGTTCCAATCGGATTGAGGAGCTGATTTTCACTCAAGGAATAGATCAAACTGGCAATCGAGGTCGCATAACGCTGCAGTACGTCATAATACTGTATTGCGCTATCAGTATTGAGTAGTACGAAGCCCGTTAATATGTATCCATCATTGGCGTCGTGTTTGTTCTTCTTTGCAAAAATGTAGATATAGAGAAAACATATACTTAAGTTATATGTTGAGGGAAAAGAAATACCTCAGCGAATTTTTCTGTTTGTGGTCGAACATACGTTGGAACCACTGCAACATCATGTGTACCCTGAATTCGTTACATGGTAAGTTTTGAATAGATTCTATCAGTTTTAAAATTGAAGAAGGCATGTATTGATGTCAATGCAAGGAGTATTTTTGTGTTACATATCGAAAAACAACGGATTAATCAGCAAAAGTACATTTCTGAGTTCATAATATCCACTTAAAAATTTGCTAGAGGTTCAGGAAAATGTATCACAGTATTATTTCGACTAGAGATGAATTGAGGAAACCTTTCACTCACCTTCGTATTGAAAATCTACTGCATACAATGTCAAAATCTACATCTACCACAAAAAGAGAATTGAGGCAACTTTTCACTCACTTTGTCTTCTTCGTGATGCTGTAAATTCAATTCATAGATCTCTTCATCTGGAAGAATTGTGCTTTCGTCGTACGTTATGGTTTCTTCAACAGGCGCTACACGTTGTGGTATACGTAATGTTGTCACCTGAATTTGTCACGAAGATGAACTTTAGATGAGGTAATCGTTCCTCTAATAGTATCTGACTAGATAAGATATAAAGATTTAAGAGGAGAAAATTATTTGGGAAGCTTATAGCTTTAAAGATATGACGTTTGAATAGAACATGATGATCAGTGTTATGTACTTTCTCACTGGTTCCGTCTTTAATAACACGTTTTTTGATAGCTTTTGCCGTTTCATCCTGATTGATGTTCAACTGCTCCGCTTTATCGACTTCCGTTAAAAGCTTAAGATCCTTAGTGTAGGTGATCTAAAAATAGCGGCGCACAAAAAAAAATCGGTGTCATTCATAACAAATTAGTTGATGGCATCTGATCAAAATAGAGAAGCGTTACCTCACGACGCAGTTCCGGATACTCTTGTGTTTTTTGGACAACTTGTGGTGTTGCCAATTCCACTGTCGCATTTACCTCAAAAAATATTTTTACTCTTAAATTATCGGTCTTAACCATTCATTAAGGTCATTCACTTTTCAAAAAATATTTCACAAAAACTATTCAAAGATCAACCATAGTTTCACAAAAATTCGAAAATATTCTAAAAACGTTTTCACGTACTTCAAACTCATCCTCAATTTCTTCGTAATTCACGTCTTCTTCAACCTCAGCAGGTAACGCAACGACAAGTTCACATGAGGCCTAAAATCCGAAGGTGAAGATTTAGAGAGATATTAAGATGATTTTATCATAGTCTATTTAATGAATTTCATGTACACTTTTTTAGAAGCTTACTTCCTTGGTCTCTTCATCAGTACTACACTCAACACTATGCATATCATCATCTTCAGCAGATTCCTCTTTTTCTTCTTCTTCATCGTTCTGCTCCTCATCGTCATGGTATGACTCATCCTCATCATATTCTTCGTCTTCGTCCCAATATTCTTCACCACTATACTAAATTCATACGGAAAAAGCCTTTGACACTTAGAATGGAAAGTAATAATAAGTATGATGTCATCTATTCTTATCCTCTCTTGGATTACTCTGAGTCACTCATGGAAATTATGCATACATTAATTAACTGCCTCAATATATACATAACACTATACAAAAGAAAACCTCTTCATCAGAGTAATCTGATTCTTCCTCACTGTCACCACGCAATGCTGCTTTATCAACTAGACGTAATGTACAGCCGACATCAACCTCATCGTGAAAATGTGTACCATCAAAATCCTAAATAAATCAACACTTGATGTCAAAATTAGGTGAACTTTGGCTTAGGTAAGGATTATAGGGAGTGCTTCACAGTTACTGTATTTGCTGTTGTTGTTGCTTGAAAATTTGGTTTCCTTCTAGTCACGATTCATGTCATGACATCCGTATTGTCACGACAAGCCTACATCAGAACTCACATAAATAATCGTGATCTACTAGTAATAGCATCCCGTTACACAACTACCGACGTAATATACAAAAGCTGGAAGAGCTCTCGTTAGTATTTCAGTTAGCATCATGGATGAATTATGATGAGCATTGGGGTAATCTGAACTTCTGAAGAGCTGTGTCACGACGAATTCGCTGCCTTGATGTTATCGTAGTTTTTGATCGAATGTGATCTATACAGTGAATAACTTTAAAAGATCACTCTGTTTCCATGTTAGTGCTGCATACATTCGCAGATTATTCAGATACTCATTCACCGATCTTTGAGGTAAACTAGACTTGAATGACTCAGAGTCGAGTACTCAAACTCGCGTACAGCATTTAAGCCAGCGTATCAATGTAAAAAAACCTCGAGTGGATGCGTCGAGGAAGGTAAATTTCACTAGAAAAATTTTCACCCTCTAAAACTTGCAAATACATTGAAAACCCATGTATACAAAAAAAAATTTTCATCAAAAAATCAATAAAATATCACTGTGTAAGAAAAATGAAGAGCATTAAGACATCTCTTAAGTCGATTTGTAACAGAAATCGGAAGATTTTGCATCTTTGAAATGTAACCAGCGCAGTGTTAAGATCTAAATAATACTTAATGTTGTTGAGGAAAATTATTCTAAGATCAAAAAAAATCACTTTTCAAAGGAGCACATCATTTAGAAAATAGTTATAGTCATTTTCGTTACAGTCGATGAATGACGAGTAGAAACACTCCTCCTTACTCCTTGGGTAACGAGTAGAAACAACGATGAAAGCTGAATGGTTTTCTACCGTATACGATTGGTTCTCAGCTAGCTGTTGTAGAACTCACTGAGCATCACGTGATATTCATTACCAGTATGATTTCCTTCGTTACTAATCATTGTTGTATTTGACACCGTTATGCTACCATAACTGTATACTTCAATCAATAAATCAATTATCGATTGACTATTTATAAAAGACGTGGTGCCAAGTTATGCATTATTACTATATTATCCTTTTTGTTCAATTTGAGCGCTTCAAAATTTATACAAAACGCGTTTAGAAATTTTCATGTTGTCATTTTACATCGTTGCGTAAATATTCGGACTTCGAGCTGGAAAATCAGCTTCGTTGTGCTTCTGTGATCTTATGTTTTCCCCCAGTGATGAGTTTCCATTTTAGCTCATATAGCACAGAATAAGCTCATATAGCATATAAATAAGCGGATACCTCCTCAGATGAATAACTAGTTGGACTCAGGTAAGTGTCAATCGTTGACGATGCTGGTCGGCTAGAACGCGTTTGTCTTCCTAAACAAAAAAGAGGATATCAATAAATAAATCAATGAGGATCAAACTTATTTTAGCTGAACTGCATGTACTCAACCGAGGTTATCGTTTAGTACAAAACTTCTTATAAATAAAAGCAATTATTAATTTGAATATCATTACCGTAATACTCATCATCGAAATCAGCACAAGAATGCAGACTGTCTTCATCCCAACTTTCTTGACCATCGTACGTAATCGAGCAAGTAAACGAAGGCGGTGGAACAGCAAGAAGGCTGTCAACTCGTCCACGTGATTCTGCTGCTCTTTAAAAAATGAGTATTCTTATTTTCCTCCTTTGAAGATGTCCTTCGAAAAAAATTTAGCATATGTTAATTAGAAAAAAAGTGCTTTGTTCAACAATTACTACATAAAATATTACGTTGTAAAGTAACGAGGTTCTTCTTCAAATACAGTCATACCAAAGAAAAAATCACATACTTTCCGCCTCATTTGCTTTGCTACTGTTCTTTCTTACGTTTAGAATTTTGCCTGAGGGTTAACCCTCATTTTCATTTTTTATAATTTAATAATAAGTATTTTTTTATTCGACGGTTATCTATGGAATTTTGATGCTTAAGTAGAATTCATTCAACTATTAATATCTCAAAATTGTTGGTGCAAAGAAAAGCTGTTGTGGTTAAACTTTTCTCAATCAACTGTAATAGGTTACAATGGTTTTGTTCTAAAATCCCCAACGATGCTAACTCAATCGCAAAACTCTGGACCTCAGGCAGTACTCGAACTCACGTCTATAGATGTTTGGTCTGTTGTGCTAAACAATTACACTGCCGACGCCCTCACTCTACAACCACTCAATGCTTTACTCATTCTAAGTGGATGCCTTGTCAACATTCACCCATTAGCAGGTACGATCCAGGAAGCCAATATCGGCATCGCATGCACTCCCGAAATCCTTTAACTGTTGCTAGCCCACAACATCGGATACCCCATAGATCTGAGTTCTAGTTTCGGCTTAGGTTTCAAGTTTTGCGACTTACTCGGCATCATTGGACATTTTATAAGAATTTTTCATACTGCCAGAGCCAGCTATTTACTGTGAGGTCGTCTACGAGTAGAAGGACCAATGTTTATACAAAAACTGATCACCACAAATCAATGATAACAAAGATGCCCTCAATCATTACTAATTGAAGAGCTGAATGCAGGACATGTTCATCAATCATGCATACTTATCTAACTCGTTAGGAATGTTCCGTTAAAAATATAACTGATGAGTGTGATACCGACATGAGCTCACCAGACCGAACCCGTTAGCGAGCGTGTCAACAAATCAGTATGGAAGATGATAGAAGACTATGTTAAGAAGATTAACAAGGAATAATTGATAAACAAGATCATTGATAAGAAAAATCGTTAGGTAATTTTAAGCTCCCAATCTGAGAAATATATTTCTGAATGAAAACCTTGATGGAAGTGTAAACAACGGCATACTACCGTCACTGTCGTAATCAGAAACGAATGGTGAACAACGTGTTGGTGAATGATCGAGGGGATAGAGGTCACCTGAAATGAAACGAGATGAATAAAATTTCTAGCTTGTAACCGATGAAATGAAAAAAGAACTACCGATAGGCCGAGCATCTTTGAGGCTGAACGTCTGTGAAATTGAATATTCAAAATCCGACTCATCTGAATAGTTTTTCTTTGTTCAAAGTGAACTGAATGAAGTGGCGGAAAAATCTTGTAGGTTGGATAGCATTAGAAAATTAGTTTTGTTCTATTTTGCTAAGATGCCTAATAAACGAATCAATAAGATTTCAGTCATAAGAATTACGCCAGTGTTTTGAATGCATGAAGTGAATTCAAACAATCGTAGGAAGACTCTAAATGCGAGTTTAAGGAGATTTCTACCCTCAAAAACTTTTTTTTTGCTCTCGTCTTTTACATCTCAGTATTTGATTAGGCTTAATCTTATGCAATCTTACAATCTGCTTCGTCTTCAGCTTCTGTCCAATCACCGTCAGTTGATTCTTCGCATACTAATGCAGAATTTGTTTCATTCATTGGCGTTGATGGTTGTGATGGTGTCGTCACAAGCAACAGTGGTGGAAGTGGTTTGCTTGTCAACTGTAATTAGTCGTGTAATAATCACGTAGAAGAGAGAATTTTCGTCAAGCTCATATAGAGCTCAAAAGTTGATGACAATTGTGATACATGAATTCATTTCAATGCATGAGTTCTTCTGGAATTTTACGAGTTCAACCAATTCGAGACTCATGGAGGTGAAGCAACCAAATAAAAAAAAGCAGTGTTCTAAAATTCACTTCAGTTGTGAATCAAAAAACAAGGTATGCTTTAGTGCTAATCGATTCCTGTTGGGGGATGCGCCTACGCATTCGTGTTCAACGTGATATCGTGGACGTGGTTGAACGAGAATCCGATCTAAGCAATGACTTAAGTTGATAATTCATCACTAACTCATTGCTATTCATCCTAGCCAGTTTTCTCGTGTACCAATTTATATACCCTGAAGAGATGTCGGGCTTGGTAGATTTGAGGAACGGTCGCGCGAACTGATTTGGGTCTGCGTACCACTGTGGCACTTCCACCGCTGCGCCTTTGCAGCACTGCGTCTCGTCCATACCATTGCTTGAGTCAATCGTTCTTTTCACCAAATCAGAGCTTATCGTTGCAGCTTACAACATATGTGATATCAATTTACCGACTACAGAGGGATGCGTTCTCAATAAGCCTGAGGGCAGCCGTAAACGTGCCTGTATGGCTGAATAAATAAGTCAAATTGAACCATAAAAATTAAACCTGAATTAAAGCTCAGCTTGGATGCGAACTTTAAACATGATAGCAAATCAGATTCTCTGAAATGACAATTTTGAGAAGAATTCTCGAATTTACTATAGACAGATACAACGGAGCAGACCATTTCAGCCCTTAACACTAACTCAGAAAGAGGAAATCTTGGAGTAGACACTGACTCAGAGAATGGAAAGCTTGATATGTAAATATCTAAGCGATATCCAGAGAACAGCAATGTAAAAAGCAAAGGATTCTCATAATATTTGTGAAATCGATCCAGAAAAAATCGTGGAGTTATTAGATCTGTTCTAAATGATTGTATCACCAGAACCAAATCATCAATTTAAAATCTACCTGAAATGGATTTAAAATGCATAACTTACTTCCGATTCATTCTCAATTCCCTCAATTCCCTCACTTCCTGCAGCCTCAGACATTTGCTTCATATCATTGCTTTCCTCATCGTTTTTTTCTTATCCAATTTATTCATTAGATTTTCTAGTGAACGTGCTGGATCGCGACGCTTTCGACCATCAAAAAAATTTTTATAGTAATAATAATAATAATGATAATAATAATAATAATAAATTATTGATTGTATTATAGAAATATAGACTAAGAATGACACTATGCAGAATTATTATCAGGTGATAAAAAAAAACGAAAAGGGAGCGGAGCAAATGCTGTGTGGCTTTTTTTTTATTTAGAGGAACAACCGATGATAAACAACAAACAAACAAACAAAACGACCTCTCCAATAGACTAAACAGCAGTAAGGATAGGTTATTTTTGAAATGAATGCCACATGGTTGTTGTGAAGCTACCAAGCACTTTTTCTTCTCCTTGCACTTAGGCTTATGTTCAACACTGAGCACAAGAAGACATCATAGTTTAAGCTTCTGCCTAATAATGAGACATACTGTGATTATGGAATTCGTTTGGAAGTTGTAAGGTGTTCTCCTTCATAGACGCTTGTGCATTATTCGTCGTTACTGATTTGCTTCGAGTCTAAATAAAGTTCATAGATCAAAAATATTATGCTTCATTTTGAATCAGTTGGCCAGTACTGTTTGTAATAAATGATATTGACAAGATTTTTTAATACTGTTGGATGTACAGTTGTAATATCACTTGTTTCATTCATAATTTCCTCTCTATGCTTAACAGAATGTAAACGTCTCCACACTAATATAAGATAATATTAAGTACTGATCAAGTTCTGTAAAATGGTCGTATGACGGATTCATTATGGTCGTCACATTCTAGAAGTGATCAAGTTTGATCTCAATTCACACAATGTAATTGGGGTGAGCAGCCTGAAGGACCTTAACAAGCCTGCGCTGCTTATTTCCTAGACTTTGCTAACGAATTCCGACACAGGAAGACGGTGGGCAAGATTTCTCCAAGAGCACACACGAACTACCTCCACGTCTTCTGATACTCTTTATTAAAATCCAATGTATAGATATCGTACGAATATTCTCTGAGAGAGGTTACTGCTAAAAGTTTCCTAAGGAACACTCTTTTTAGATTCCCAACAGCTGCAGACGTTTGAGTGATTACAAGGTTGAGGGAGGTTTGAGGTTATTCGACGGTTGAAAACTGTCTCCTATCTATTATTTAATTATGTATTAAAAAAGAATGATCCTCAAAAAATAATAAATAATGGTATGAAAAGCTTCAATCGCTGGTTCCTATTGGTCTTATTATGTTGTTTTGGTTTGAATGGGAAAAAAATTTTGTTGGTTCGATATATAAATAATCAGAATTGCATAAATAATGAAAAATGTTAGTATACAAAAATTAAAGACGCACCTCTTTTAATGAGTCAAGAGAAATGGTGAAATTCATCGTTTGATCGTTAGAATTCTGTTCCACTTGATCCTCAATTGACGAGCTTAATCCAGTTGAGAAGTCATCATCGCTTGAACTCTCATTCTTCTGTATCGAATTCCTGATGGAATTTGCGGATGGAGATTCTTTTACTGATTGAGGTATCTGGATAGATAATTCAGGTCTACTGATATCTGTTACATGAGGAGGAACAGATTCTTCTGCCATTGAAACAGAATCTCCTAATACATGACGTGATTCACTCTCTTGAGAGTTTGACAATGAGGAAGTGATACTGTTAGTGTCTTTTGAGTGTGAACAATTTATGATCTCCTTTTCTGGCAAGACGGATGGTTTGACCATATTCTGGTGGGATTCATCAGCTGATACTTTTGAACTCGATGGAGGTATTAAACCTATAAAAAAAGTTGTTGAGAAAATAAATAATAGCTTTAGTTTTACTAGAAATAAACTTATTAGAATATGCAAATTTTGACGACTTTAAGAACTTCGTTATTAAGAAGGAGTAATTGTTCATTACAGCGAATACTTTTGACTATGGTGCTAACGTTGATTCTTTTTAAGCATAATGTTTGACTCAAAGTCCAACCTCAGTTTTTGCTACTGAGTAACTTTTAAGTAACGGTATTTCGTGCTATTCCTTATAGAACTCTTATATAATAGGCACCTGAAGGGACTAGAAAGCTTAAGGTGATTCTGATAGTAATTCTTATCGTATTATCTAAGCCGACCAGAGGCTTATTTGACTCAGGACTCTTTCTTTAAATTAAAAGGAAATTTTGAGCAACCACTTCATATTTGTAGAAAATAATATTATTTTCAAAGCGATTGATTATCAACTGATAATAAGGGAAAAATCAATAAAAAGAACTGCATCAACTGTCTCAAAAGCCTCAAAAGAACTGCTCATAATTTCCTACTACCGTTTGATGATTTGTTTATATTCTATGCTGTGTCTATTTATACCTTTTGATAAAAATATCGCAGTAGATCAAAAATTGATAACGCTAAAAAGAAATATCACTTCTATTGGATGCGCATTGATTTGTTTGATTATCGATTGAATCGATTTTTTGTGTTCGATCCGCGATTGGTGAACATTTCGGAGTCGATTCGATTGAGGTACTGTAGGTTTGTGATGATAATTCTTTCTGAATAACAATAAATATCAATACTATCATTTAATGATCTTATTTGTAAACATACAAATAAGCAACAAACCTGTTTTTTTTCTATAATAAAAAAATAGTAATTCTATAATGCGAAAAACTAATTTACAACTAACCAATATTCATATTGGAACGTGATCAACAATGATCAATCGATCGATGCGTTCTATAGTAAGAAAGAAAAATCCACGAATCGATATTCTTATGAGGTGAATAAAGAAATAAGCTGAGTTAATATTAATATTTTTGTATCGCTAGGATTCTATTGTTTACTAAATTGTTTACTTTTTTTTTCAAAAAATGAAAAAAAAATCACAACGATTAGTTATGTTGTCGTCACCTGCTTAGGAACGTGGCTATTCTGTGTTTCCGTTGATGAACTGCTTATTTTACTTTGATCGTCTTCTGAAGTACATTCTTCTCCGTCAGCATCACTATATGAGATGAATGAACGATGATTCACTGAAATTCAGAAGCAGTAAAGAAGCTAGATTCTGAAAAAATGCAAATGTCCACTACTTGAATAGTGCTAACTAATTATGAAGCTATGAACTCCATTTTGAAACGTTTTTGAATATTATGAGGAGTTATGAGGGGACTAGCGCGTATTTCACTCATGAGTCTAATCGTGTTGTCATCAATTGGCGAATTCAGAATACTTTTTCTAATATGTTAACAGAATTAATTTGATAAAATACATTCAATAAAATTTGGACAATTACTATGATGAAAACATAATGGATTATCCTCAATGACCTCAAACTCACACTATAAATTGCTCTATTTAGTCAATCAAATGAGTTTTTTAAACGAAACAAATTCTCAATTTATTTGTGTAGCGCAATGTTAGGAAGGGCTACAAGGACACGCGACTTCGATATCGTACACGCGTGTTCGACTCTGACCCAAGGCTAACTAAACCTTCCATAAAGCGGCACTGACTTGGAAACAGACTGCTTCAGTCAAATCATTGTATAGAATCACTCCTATTCAAACACCTCCACTATAACATAGAGACGAATGAGTGGCGCATTTCTACGAGGAGATAGATTACCTCAATGCTTAGTCTCACCCTTATTACAGACAATAGTAGTTAGATATGCTGATGGTGAGTTTGTCAGTAAGAGTTAAAAGAGGCCATATAGAAAATGAAACAAAATGTCGAATGAATCGAAATTGAACAATGAACATATATACCCTCATCTGATGACGTGAATCACTTCTAGTCAACAAGTTTATTGCAATGTTTACATATTGAGTTGAGTTCATAGTGCAGTGAGTTATAAAGTAAATAAGATGATTACAAATGTTAGCCGATGGGGAGGTAAACCATAGAGTGACAATAATTTTTTCCAAATTGTTATCAGAATCTCGATCGATAAAATGACAACATTAATACTTACAGTTATTCGTTTTTCCTTCAATAATTTTACGATCCGAATCGTCTTTCACATATTTGTCGCAAAGCTTTTGATAAGCTTTATCCACATCGTTACTCTGGAAAATCTTTGTTAAATCAGAAACTCAACTCACAAGTACTCAATATAAACAGCGACCTCAATCGGAAAACTATGAAAACACTTTGGAATCTATTATGACGATGTAACATCCGTCGGCTAAAAAACACCGACATCTATCGACTAAGAAATTGAGCTTAACTTCAGCTTTTCAAAGCTTAATACGATTATTTAACATTAACAATTTCATAATTGTTAGATAGCATCCTATTAG
>KN716151.1:461392-480277 GCA_000816705.1 Dictyocaulus viviparus | reverse complement strand
TAACCCTACCCAATTGGTTAAAAAAACGAGGAAAGGCGATTATGGGGTACTGAACATTCTCCTTCCGAAATCCTACATGCCATTTCGTCAGTAAAAAATCGAACAGCTCTCGAGCCAGACAGAATCAGACCAAAACATCTGAAGAATCTACCGCCAGTTCTCATTAAAACACAGGTTCGACTTTTCACATGCTAACTGTCGGGATGTAAACTTTCAATTCAAAAGAAAACCAGCAAAATGGCGTTGCTGCACAAAAAGGGAGACGTCCACGACATTGGTAATTATCGCCCAATCTGCTTGTTGTCAGTCGTTTATAAACCTTTTACACGAGTCATCCTCAACAGGATTAGCAGAAGACTAGAAAAAGAGCAACCACGTGAGCAAGCAGGGTTTTGAAAAGGGTTTAGCACGATGGACAATATTCACACAATCATAAGGCTCATAGGAATATCGCGACAGTATTAGAAACCGCTCTGTCTCACCTCGATCGATCTTAAGAAACCTTTTAATTTTGTAGCGACAAAAGCGGTCATGGAAGCGTTGACTAATCAAGGGCTTCCGACTCCGTAAATCAAGAGTCTTTATGAGATACATAAGTGTTTCACTACCAAAATTACTCCGTTTTACAAAAACATCATCATCATGTACTTTGAGGGGTCCGACAAAACGATACTATTTCGCAAAAGCTGTTCACAGCTACTCTAGAGAGCATTATGCAAAAATCGGAATAGGACGATATGGGAGTGAAAAACGGTAGGCAACTTCACTATCTTCGCTTCGCCGATGACATCGTATTCGTTACACCAAACATCGAGCAAGCGAAACAAAAGTTAGCCGACTTCGATAGTGCATGGTGAGGAATTGACCTCGAGTTAAACCTTTAGAAGACGGTGTTTATGAAGAACGGACACGTTGCTGATGCCCCATTTACGCTCAACGGAAAGAGTATTTCCGAGTGTTCAAGCTGTATATACCTAGGTCGTCGGATCAATATGATGAACGACATAGCACCAGAGCTTAGTAGAAGATAAACGGGCGGTTTGAGGAACATATAAGAGCATCAATGACGTAGTGAAGAAGACAAATAAACCTGAGCTTTGAGCAAAGGGTCATGCTTGGCGTTTTCCGTATCACACAAGTGGAAGAGGGAATACGGAGTTCTATCTACGTCAACGATCATAAATCAGAGACGTAGCAGTACACGCCAAGCTTTCGAAGATGTAGTGGGCCGGACACGTGATGCGCATGAATGATAACCGGTGGGCACGAGCTGTAAGCGTAGATAGACTTAAATAAATAAACCATCATTAAATACAAAGAGAACAGAAGATGAACAGCAAGATGGAAAAGCACTTTTGATGGACATGGGGAGGAAAGGCGAGTTACAACGCAACAAAAAAGTGAGGTTTTCTCAAAGCTTCCTCAATTAAAAAAACAATGTTCAGTATTTCATTATTTTAGGAAGATTCATTTAAGTGAATGTTTATAGAAAACAACCCATGGATAAACAAATAAACAAATACGATAAAAATAAATTTCGACCAATATCACTAGAAATTATTCTGACCTTTTGTTTTTTGTGTACAATATATTCCAATGCTCCACCAAGTGAAGTTTTGTTTATCTTTAAGTTTTTTTTTTTATATCGATTTTTTGAAAATTTTCAATAATCGAACTGGAAGCAATTTCCCTACGACATTTTCATTACTCATCTTATTATTTATATTTTACAAATCAATACGTCATCATCACATCATTATCTGGCATTTGTAAGCTTTCATTCTACGCTGATAACTCGTTTGACTCACTGTAAAAAACTTTTTGCGCTCGCTAATAATTGGAGTGATCGGATTGACTGTGATTAGATTCCGTTGGACATCAAAAGCACTACAGGAAGAATATATCAACCCAATGGTCTCACCTCTTTACAGAGGCTTTAGAATGAGATTGTGATGCTAAACGATTCTCTAGAGTGAAATGAACTCATTGAACTGCCCTCAAGCGCAATAGGGACAAATGAAAATTTTGCCGGCGCGCGTTCGACTCTGTCGATGATCAACGGGAATCCACATGATCCAGGTGATCTCCAATAGTATTGAGTTGATCGCAAAACGTGGAGCCTCAGGCACTACCAGTTTCGCTTATTGGTCTCGCCTGTGGTTCCAAGATTTTCCGTTGAACTCAGCAGAGTCAATTCAACCAAATCGATGGAAACAACAAAGAGAAAAAGCAAAACATTGTAGAAAAAAATAAAAAAATCATTTCTTAAAAAGCTATATGTTATTTTCTAGGAAAATCAATAGTCGGTAATGGAGTCGAAATAGAAAAACAATCGATATTGTTGTTGTTTTTGTTGTTGTTGACAAAAATTCTTCCACTATAAAACGTCATTGAACAAATCATTGACATTTATAGTAGAAAAACAAACCAATTAATCATTCGATTAAATAACAACGAAATTTTTTCGTCTTTGAATTTCCGTCAATATAGACGAAATAAAAGAAAAACGAATAATCAAAGTAACGTTAATTAACAATAAATAGCCGGAGGGTATAAATAAAACTGAGGAAAATGTCAGCTGTTCAACTGAGGATATTCCACAAGACGAAAGCGTCATCGATTATCAGTAATAAGATTATAGATCATTATGATAATATTTTATATAGCAAATATTATAGCTGTATATAGAAAAAAAATAAACTAATAAACAGTTTGTTGATTTGAAAAGATGCAATGGAATATTGATTTGAATGAAAAACGAGGCGATAGCCGATAGGAGTGTAATAGTAGGGAGGTATGCGTAAAGCACTCATTGAATGAATCATTTGAAATGAGTTCTTCTATTGTTTTCCAAAACAAAAATAACGATAAACGATGAAGCTTCACGTTAACGAATCCCATTAGAACTTCTGTCAATGAAATGCGTTGTGTCGAGCATTGTCTGAAACAACAAAAACAACAACAACAACAACAATAACCTTCCCAACTTAATCGCTAAGCTACCATTCCATCGATATCGATAGTATCGAGAACTCGGTCTGCCTCAATATCAACTCAAACTTGTAATCGATTTGAGGTATCTCATTAGAATACCACGATACTCGATTTTGAAAACATGAGATGTTGTATTGAAATTTCATCATATTTTTTTCCTGAACCTCAAGACAAACAAAAATAAAAGATTGAAAACCTTAAGGAGTCACTGAAAATGTGACGACGTACATTTCACATGTGCTGAGATGTCGTAAAAAACAGAAAATGTAATGTCTCGGATGATTTTCACAGATGCTAGAGAAGAAGAAAAAAAACCTCATTCTACCTCATTTCTTATAATTATTATAGAAATTCATATGTTATTTACCAATGTGAGAACTACTTTACACTTTCCCCTTCTACTTTCATTTATCTTTCGATCATCATTTTTTTCAACCTCTTTTTTTCACTCCTATACGAGTTCCTGTTCAAACATTAGGCAAGAAATAGTTTCATTTATAATTTTTCGATCATTTGTAACGGAGAAATTGTCAAGAATGTTTCTTACAAGAAATGACATCTCCTACTTCTACGTTGGTGCGTACTTCTTTTCCAGCTTGTTCTTGATCTGAACCACTTCATGCAGCATTTCTGATCTGAATCACCTTTGAATGGTGACACTATTGATTTTTGAAACAGAGATCATTTTTTGTTGGTGTGGATGTGATTGATCTGTGCTTCAGATGCTTCACTAGATGACAACCACGTGATACGGTAATGTTTCTGGTTCTGAAGGACATGTTCTTCATATAAAACATATGACGATACAGTACTTAATCTACACTCGTTCTGAAGTTCCGAGCAGGATCAAATGCTAATTTTCCAGAAAGTGCATTCCATAAGTTTTTCCCCACCTCCTGTTTGAGTCTACAACAGCGAATTTTTTCCTGTTAGATTTAGATTCTTGTTTCATTTCTGATTCGAAGGTGAAGAGTGGCGAGTAACTGAAAATGTATTGTAGTGTTTGGTGAGTTCCATGAATGAACATAACAGATTTTTCTTTTCTAGAAATAATCAATGTGACGTTAGAAATCCGTCGTATGTCGACGCTACCGTTCTTTGGGATCAACTCTAAGGCGGTGACGTGCAATCGAATCCATGACGTTACTTGATTCTGAAGTTACTGTATAATAAAGAGCCTCAGAAAAGAATACTATGTGAAATTTTAGAGGTACGCATGACGCAGTGGCAGAGATGCTGCGGTAGTACGCAGGTACGCTGCCACACCCAGTACCATTCAACCCCGCCATCCATCCGAGGTCGGTTAATTGGCACCATAGAAATCCGGATAAAATAAATAGCGCTGACTTGGTAAAGAGTGGGTCAACCTGAGTCAATGTATAGATCAAGCTCACATTTAACCGTCGCATTTAACCCTCCACGATATCACGTCGAGTACGAATGCGTAGGCTCTCTGCTCTCTTTATGCTATGTGCTCTTTTCATACTAATTCTTGTTATATTTATTTTATTTTAATGGAATCCAGAAATTAGCCGGAATAGAATAGGGGTACTGTACCTTGTGAAAAACTCTTCTATGTCTTATTTTTTATATTTTGATAGTTACATTATATTTTAATAGTTTACATAGTTACAATATTAACAATAATGTTAGCCCAATTCATTGGCAATGGAATAGTTGGTGCTTTTTTACCTCAATATACTCCTTGTGAGGTATTAATGATATCGCCTATGCCATTACCATATTATTAGAACTATTTGTTGTGAAACATGAAATAATATTTTATGTACAGCTCTTTCCCTCATTCCACCTCATTATTAGCATGTAATAGAAAATGTTTATCACTGAATCACACTGATTCATTCAATCAAATATTGCCATTGTCCTTTCAAATGAGGTTTTTTTCTTGTAAAATTTCCCATCAACTAATCGTATACATTCTTTCTATATGAAATTCTTATTTTTGAAATTCAGCTTATCACATCTCATGCTTCTGTTGTAATTTCATGCAAATGAAGCTGATCCATCAATGTAGGTAAGCACGTCATCTACAGCTAGCGTATCGACAAGTAATCATCATCACCATTATTTTTAACTAAATAACTACTTACTCTATGAGAGTCAAAATTACTATTGGACTTTTAACTCGCTCCTCATAAAATAGTGATATTCAAACGTTTTGATCAAAATTGTTTTATGAAACTAATTCGTTCTGTTACTCACTGTTGTTGTTGTTGTTGTTGTTGTTCGAGAAAGGAAATGAAACGTGGCTTTGCACGTACTTTGAGGGCGGTTGTAATTCAAAAGAATGGAGTTCTCTCATTCTGCACCGTCGGATTGAGGTATAATCTCTGTGCGTAGCTTAATACATTTTCAAATTCTAGAATAGAATTTTTTCAAACGTATGCAGATTTGCATCGAACACGTTGATGTTGAAGAAAAAACCTCGATCTATGATCAGATGTGTATGGAAATCATGCCATGCTATATCTGGCTGCTTCACTCTTTTCCTTAACGTTCCTTGATTGAGTTAATATTTTGAGTTAGAAAATTTACTGTCTTACTTAACACATCCGCAAATGAAAGAAACAATTTGAAAAATTCCCATCTCTGACAGTAGACAATTGATTTATAATCCAGCTTTCATAATCATCTTAATGATATGCAGGAAACTCATTAACAATTCGATGAGATGAAAATCAACAGAGGCTTATTAACGTCATAACTTTACATTCCACAGTGGCAAGGAGAGCAGAAGATCTTTATTTTTGCACTTAAACTCCTACGACGAGTTCATAAACGACGATATGAGGCTCTTGATTAGGCTTTCAAAACCTTAAAAATGATTATAAAAAGGCTAATAGATTAAGCATTTTAAACGTGGCACGAGGTACGATGGTATAAAATATTACCGTAATCATTTTCAGTATTAGTGAAATACTTTGATATAAAATGAGGAAAAGGAATAGTGTCTACTAAAGTTTATACGGTAATTACTCTACTAAATAAATAACCTCAAAAAAAAAACGAGTATCTAAAATTCCTCAGTTTTTCGTTTACCAAGGATTCCATAAGAGTATACATCAAGCGTTTTTTTTTCTCAGAACTACTTATTAGACTCCAATCAACCTTCTATGATGATACGGTAACGATCCATGAATGATATCTGAATGAAATCACTTAGTGAGTTTCACTTTACACAACGTCGTTCACAGCTGTGTAGATAACGATCTTGAGCGAAAAAAAATGACGTACATGTAGATCATGAAAAAGTTTGTTCAATTCAAAAATATTATACGTAAGTACGGTAAGAATCTGACGTCGTTTATTATACTTCGTCTTACAAAGTTGATGATTTTGAACTGTTCCTATGAAATCCTCGTGATTCTCTTCCTGTATAATGGAAGTGAAAGCTGAGTAGCACAGTGTTGTAGCAGGCCTCTGCACAAATCCAAGCTCGTCACCCATCAATACAAGCTTTTCAAACCTTAAAAGTCGATGAATGTCGAAATAATCTGAGTAGGATTAGCATCACTGAGGTAGTAGAAGACTGCCCGTTTCACTCAATAAACCACTGACATTCAGTTGACTTCTACGGTGTTACGAAGAAGACGAATACCTTGAAGAGCATCCTACAATGTAGTATATGCTTTTTCATAGCTTTTCCTTCACGTTTTACTCTGATGTCTCATGATTATTGATTGCGTTAATCATTCTTTATCCTCTTACGTTCTATATAATCATTTTGTTAACACACTCATGCCGTCAGTTCAAATTTGAGTGTCATAAGTTCGTCCTCCACATAATCCGATTCATGTAATCATCGTTTTCCATAATCCGATCGTATGACGATAATAAAAACGTTTTCAGATGAACTTTTCACTATATTTCATCACGCTCCAATTCCATCGTCGTTTAAGGAAGGAAAAAAAGAACTAATGTTTTTTTATTTAATGCTTTATTGAATTTCTTTTGTTGTTTTGTTAGTTATTTTTCATATTCTAGAATATATTATAACTCATTGATCAATCAGAATTATAACTTATAACTCAAACTCATGTCACTCATCATTTTTGCGCTGTTCATGTTTCTTTCTAACACGAAAAAAATTAACTTGTGAGTTCAACTCAAGCCAGTTCCTTTTCATTATCGTCTCTTTTAAAGCTGAATAATCAGTAGAGTGATCGATAGAAAATGTTCCTAATGAGGACATTAAGTTGCTTATGACGTGACGTCCAAAAATCGATTACATGAGATAGATGAGGAAAAAACAAAACTCATTTGAGCTCATCGCTCAACATTCACATCACATAGCTCAATAGCAGTGGCATTAAAGAGGGAAATATCACGATGAGTGTTTTTTTTTTCTCGAAGCTTCAACCTCAACGACAAAGTTTCAATGAAATTTCTCTCGTAAGTAACATAACTGGTTTGAATAAATGATAGATCATTGTCGATGAAATAAACGACAGCCCTATGGCGATAAAATTCCAGAGTTCTATGAACCACGAAAAAATTTTATAGATGAACTTTTTCTTTTTCTTCTGGGAACATTTTGAATTGGGAATTCGTTTGCTGTCTGGCATAGGATTCGAATTGTTCAATTGAGTACTGATGTCGACACATCTTTAATTTTCTAGCAATGTCACTCGTATTACCTCATTCAGAATCATTATCTTTTCAATTCGAATATTTGCAAAACCTCTGAAGTAGATTGTCTTTCTAACACCTAATAGAAGTTTTTGACGTTGATAGATCATTATGAAATGCTTCATGCTTTCATCGTGATATCGTGGAGGTGATTGAATGTGAGTCTCATCTATACTCAAAGACTCAAAGAATTAATCAAACTCTAACAAATCAGTGCTGCTCGTCCTCTGAAATTAATTTGGTGTCATTCCA
Organism: Dictyocaulus viviparus; assembly: GCA_000816705.1. Taxonomy (NCBI): domain Eukaryota; kingdom Metazoa; phylum Nematoda; class Chromadorea; order Rhabditida; family Metastrongylidae; genus Dictyocaulus; species Dictyocaulus viviparus. The sequence continues at coordinate 472,381 of KN716151.1, read as the reverse complement.
TTGATGGCAGACAGATTTAAAGGAATGGTTAGCATAGGGGTGGAACTCAAATGGTCCACATAACACTACGGTACCTTCCACCACTGCGCTATGCTCCTCTCATCTGTCGTGCATAAGAAAATTTTTCATAACAAATCAGTAACGGTAACTGATTGCTGAGGCTTAACAATCTTTCGATCTTCTACGAAATGTTCCTAGTTTTCCAATTAGTACTCGTGACATTTCGATAAGTTTCCAGAGGAAATTATTTTGAACTCGTTTCTCAAACTCGCTTTTCATGCCTTCCTTCTTCTAATGGAGTCAATCATGAAGAGGGAGGAAAGCATTTGCTGGATACAAACAAATTTAATAACTCATTGCGAACGCTTTAATAACATCCTATAAAAAATCTAAGATTTTTTTCTGAATTTTAGAAGCGTAAAATTTTTTTGTTAACAGATTTTAAAAAAATGATAATTAAAAATTAACAGGAATTATAAATCAATTCGAAAATTTTTGTATTCATTCTTTGTGGAAATATTTCTATTGATTTTTTCCAGTCAAACAATGCTGGAATAATTTTAGTATGATTTTTATTCTAATGATTACGTTTTTTAGTAATAAATCATAGAAGGGTGCGTAGCTAAGTGGTCGAGGTGCCGCAGTGATACGCAAAACGGATTCAGGTTCGCGGCCAAACCAAGCCTATCAAGTTCGCCACCGTTCTGAGGAAGGTGAATTGGTGTCAGAGAATTCTGGGTAGCATAAAAGCATTTCCTTGATGAAGAGTGGTCAGTTGGAACACTGTACAGACCAGACTCACATTCAACCACCTCAACGATATCACGTTGAACACGAACGCGTAGGCGTATTCCGCTTCGAGGGATCGATCAATGCCAGAGCTTATCTTATCTCAATAGATAATAAAGAAGTAATAAATCTCACGGTAAAGCAAAATAAAGCTTCAATCATAATCTATATTTTTATTTAACAATTATCTTCATTTGTAATGATATTAGAATATCTGTGAGTGCAATATACTGTAAGGGTTCGAGTCCTGTCTGAGGTTTCAAGTTATGCAGCCAACTCAGCGTACTTACAAGGCTTTAAATTTATGCATAGTTATTGAAAAATTCTGTATATTATATCTGAAAATAACCATCTCTTCGTTATTATGCTCTAACTCATTCATGAGAGGATTGAGGACTTGATTGTGACCAGGAAAAACTATTCATCAAATTTTTGCTTCATAAAACTTGCAAGAAATTAGCGAGGTAACTGTTCTGTTCAGGTTTTCAGATCGGAAGTACTCCAATAGATTGTTTTTTTTTGCATAATAAAGTGAATTAAAGAATAAGCCTAGGCCTAACAATCCTATTAGTATTCAGCATTGAATAAATTTTCATTCATTATTTATTTCATTTAACTTTATTGGTTTTACGTGAATAAAGAAGCTGATTTAACGAGGATGAGGTATCTAACACATCTTACCACAAAACATCAGAATGAATGTGTCTTGTGAGTTCAGGGTTAGAGTACTGCTTGAGGTTCTATGAATAACTCAGTCTTGTGCGATGTTATTTAATCAACAAAAACAGGTATAGTCCTTCCTTGTAGCTTCTCATAGTTGACAATATATAAGATGAAATGATGAAACTCGTACGATCAAGCCTCCTCATAGTTGTCAAGAAAAATATCCACAGCTCCTCAATGTTCGAACGCCTAACTAGAGAGCTTCTTCAAAACTCTCCACATTTCAATGGATGTTGTTGTCCTAGAAAAGCAACACTGCTTTCCACTGATCAAACTATGAACTTCATTCAAATTCGTCTTTTCAGCCTTTCCTTGAGCGTTTTGGCATCAATCCGAAGATGCCTCTAAGAACATCGATAAATCAATTGAGCAGCTAGGCGTTTGAGCATTGAGAGGTAGATTTGTGCTGTTGGATATATGAGGTCGAACGATTTTGAGTCTAATTCAGAATTATTCACTATCTGAGGATTATGGTTTATCGTTAAAAACGTTATCCGTTATTCAATAAACATTGCTTACCAGTTTCATGTTATTGCCGAACAGACAAAAAAAAAGCTTTGAATATTTAATAACGACAAATGCGGAGGTTGAGAAATAGCCGAACTTGAGTCAAACGAATTTGTGCTATTGAATATTCAATTATTGCATATAATTGCTAAATATTCAGATGCTTTCTCCTCCTTATCTAGCTTTTTTCTTTTTAGTCGATACACTAATATGCAAATTTCACTTTCATATGCTGTTGGAATGGGAGGGGCTAAAACACTTTCGGATGGCACAACTATCGATTTATTGCTGAAGAAAAAGTTTACTAATTTGTTTTCATCTTATTTTCCTAAAGGCTAATTCTTCTTAATACTCCTCACATAGTTCTTAGTACTGAGAGTTTTTCTTGAGGTAATAAACTCAATAAGTAAACTAAGCTTCTTGTAAATTCTTTGTTATCGTATCGCTATATGATTAGTACATCGCTTACGAACATGTCAATCATCGTGTGTTGGCATCGTACCATGCGAGAATCGACGATGATTTTCATGACGAGACCGAAACAGAAGATGAAAAAGAAGACGACGACGGACGAGAAAAAAACTCGTTTACCTATCACACCACCACACACCGCCACACTGGCGTGAGACGCGTCGTAATCCGTTAGAGGTGCTGCTCCTATGAGAAATTTCACCAGCCCTATCCTCCTTCTACTTCGCTCATTCCACATTCTCCCTCATCATCATCATCATCATCATCACATCCAACAACGAATATTGATCAGAAAATTTTGATCTATATCGAAAACGAGTACTTCATGAACGTCATTTGGTAACATTTAAATGTATTGAGTCATATTTTTTTGCATCAAAGAAGAAAATTTTCGACTTGATTTTTCCCCCGCTGAATAGGCACCTCATTTCATTCTTTTCCTCCTATGATCTAATAAATTTGTCATATTCTTTGATTATCACTCAATGAGGTTTTCTGTCCGCTTAAAAAAAATACCCCATCAATTCATTTTCAGCATCGATTTTAGTGGTGGAGAATTTTCTAGAACGCTAATAATTTATGCACTTGATAAATTTTAATGGAAGAATGACGATACTAAATGAGAGCTTTTGATCAATCGAAAAAAAAACGAAAAAAGATTCAGCTTCTTTCTTTTAAACTCCTTGTTTTGTTGTTTACAATTCAAATAAATACTCTGTAATTCAGCTTCATTCCTCGTTCTACCTCAAACAAATTTGATGAGTTTCAGTCAACGACAAAATGACGTCCACTTTTAAAGAAATTGCTAATGTTATTTATCTCTTGGTCGCATAATTTAAATTACCAAACATTTATTATATTTGATTTTTTTTTCATTTAAGCGAGAAAAATTTGCATAATAACAAATTGAAAATATATCTTGTTTACAAACATCATCTCATTTGAAAACAAATGTTTATATTGATTGAACGGCTACCATTTAAGATACCTCTCTTTGTAAATAATCAATAATCACAGCTTACATGAAAACTGATCAAAAGCTTCTGCATAAACCTGGATTACTGAGGACGTGACAGTAACGGATTTCTCTTAGACTCCTGTGATTTACTTGAGGTTTAATCTAAAATGTTCCCAGATTGCTCACTCAATTATGAGGTATGTCTCATAATCGTTCTGAATATTTCTTTCAATGAATGAATTCTGTTGGTAACATTTCTCGTCTTCTGCAACGCTGACAAAACAACACATCAATAAAAATCTCATAAAAAATTTGGTAGCTGCACAACAGTTTTGTAGATCAACTGACGATTACGGTAGTGTGAAGGCAAAGCATCGCTATGAGGTTCGTCCTCAGTACAATTTTTACAATTTCGTTACTATTTATCATCTTCTAAAGGTGTTTATCATTCAGAAAAAAACCTGATTTTTCTTTCTCATGTGTTCATCTTCTTCTTATGTAATTTGAACTAAGAGGAACATAATTTGCCTCTGTATTTCATCATTATCGTACCCGATCTTTCTAAATAGAATTTTTCGATTGTGCTCTGAGTCATTTGAGTCCCTCATAAAATTCAAGAGGTCTGAAGAGTATCGTAATTTGAGTGACTGTTTCACAAGTTATTATTGTTCTTCCTTTGGTAACACTCTTCTAGTAGCAGAACATCATTTCGTATAGTTTACAATAGATTACTGTATAGAGAATAATGATGTTGATTCAATTCTAATAATGCTCTACATAGAAAATCATGACGTGAATTGAATTCTAAGAATGATTTTTGATAGTGTTTGCCTCACCATCTACCTCACAACATTGAAACGTTTGAGGTTTCTTTGAAAACGTCATATTCTCAAATGTTCCCGACGTTTTCTCCTTCTCGAAACTGTTTATTTGATCTTGACGAATAGCGTACTACTATTTGCTTTATACGGGCACGTATTGTGATCGTACCGTAGAATATACGTTTGTTGCCTCACATCAACTCCTATCAAAACCTCCTCTCGTTTAAGCTATCACTACTCTTTTTGTGCTAATGTGATATGTTTTCGTCGTTGTCATTTCGTAACGAGAATTCATCGAACAGTGCGACTTTACGTCTTTGTGTTTTTTTGGTTGTGTTTGCGTTTGGGTTTCCTCAACCATTCAGACCGATCAAGCTACGGACTACGTAGCCCATCCTACCGTACCCTAAGCCGTAATGCTGATGCAAGCTAAATAACCTCACAGTAACTTCATTATATTATCATTGTTGAGTTGGAATGCTTTTCAACATCAAATCCCTTAATGTATCATTATTTCTAAGTGGTTTTTCTTGATTCAGTGAACAAAAAAACTATAGGGATAGTCGTCACTCAGTTGTTTTAAGGATTCATATGAGAATATTTTTGAGGAGGATAATGAGTTATTGGGTTTTTTCTATGAAATTTCAGATAGAGAATTCTCACTAATGACATACGTGAGTGTTCGAATTGTTCATAGATTAATGAACGAGTCAATTAAGTGAAAACTACTTATTGCTTTTTTTTTCTACCTCACGACAAGTCTTACCGTAATGTAAACAGGTTTTTTTTTCTGAAATGATCTTCAGTATTTGTATTGCACTATGTAAATGTTTTAAATATTTTAACAAACTACACGAATGGAAACACAATTGTTGACATTTTTAACGTTCAATGTAGCTTTTTTTTTCCGAATAGAAGAAGTACAAAGTACATTTTGATTCGAGGAAACAAATTGACTCTTAAACCTCAGAGTTACGACATGTATTCTCGTAAGCCTAGACATATTAATTTGACAACACATTTCATTTAGAAAGACTTCTCCTCTCTGAAAAGTTTAGCTTCTTCCTTCTATTGTTGTATATGAAAAAAATCGATATATTAAAACATATACAATTAAGATTGCTGTAATCCGTAGATGTCCGTAACAATCGTTTATACGCGATCATTTACAATTTGATCTAATTTGCATAATGTTTTATTCATTATCAATCAATAAAATCTCTAAACCGTCACAAAATCGCGATCAATAAATATGACGACACCAGAACTCCTTTGAAAAGTCATATCCTCAAGAGTCTAATAAGGTAATACAAGAAATGAAATAATCTGTAAAATACTGTGGAATAAACTTTTTCTACAAACAAACAAATAAACAACAAATGACATCCGATGAAATCGATCTATAATAAATCGATAAAAAGCTGGGGAAAATTTCGTGTACTATATTTTATAGGAAAAATATATTAACTAAGAATTATTTTTTTCTTCTATCCGAATAAATGCTTTTCTTTCCTCTTCCTATCCTCCTTTAGATTCTCACGTTCCCATTTTATGCTTACTAATTCTATTTATTTCTACCTCTTTTCACATTTTATACCTCATTTGTACTCATCATATATATCAAACAAGCTTTTTCTAGTTTCCACTTTTCATTCGTCTTTAATATCGTCATTTTAAGCAAAATCTTCTTTAGCATTATTCTATTATGATTATCGCTTGTATATTTATCACTTGAACTTTGAATAAAAAGCTACTTCAAAAAAAAGAAACGCTTCAGGTCTTCTCAGTAGATGTGTGCCTTTCCAGCCGATGTAAATGAACCTCAACCAGTGAGTTATATTTACAGCTTATGTAGTTTTCTTTATTGGATAAACAAACAGAAAAGAAAGCATTCATTTCGGATTGAGGACAAAGCCGTTTTTATTTATTTTCTATCAACTATAATGAGTTGGGTCCTCAATAGTGCAATCAGTTAGCACAACAGATTGGACATCTGTAGACGCAGGTTCGAGTCCCAAGTGAGGTTTCAAATTTTGTGATTTTCCTCAGCATCATATACCTTATGTAAAATCGATACTCTATCACTAAATAAGATAATATTTCAGCTGAGCAATCTTCTTCTTTTGTAGGTTAATATGTTCTTTTCACAATGGTTTGTTTTATAATAATATTTTGTTACTAATGTGACCTCTTAAATATAAGCGGAGTTCAGCTGAATCCGCCTCCCTCCATCCTCACCTCGGATTTCCTCTTCATAAAAAATTCACTGTATTTGTTCCAGTGTAATAGTTAGACGACGAATCGGATGACTCTTAGTAGACGGCAAAATTTTCTTCAATATTTTCACCGCGAATTATTTCCAGCTTTAATGGGGAAAATTACTGAATCTTTTTTTTCCGCATATTTCGTTGATGAACTGCTAATTGACTTGCTTGTCAAAGCATTTCTATGGATTTTTTTCTGTTTTTTCATCTCTTCTTCTGGACGATGAGTTCATAATCTACTTAGAATTGCATAGAGTTTGATGGAGGAGAGGAAATGAGCTATGCAGGAAAAGTTCAAGCACTCAGAGTGCACTTATCAATAAACAACGCTATTGAATTCCATAAACAAAAAGAAAAACCAGTAAAAGAACTAATTTTAAGAGGTAGAATAGGAATGAGAAAATGAACTCAGTCAATCAAGAAATATTTCCATACAGTGAGTTTGTAATCAGTTTGAGTCAAAGCTTAATGATAAAATTAATTGTCTAATCACATCGACCTGATATAGATTGACTAATTCTACAAATTTCATCATATATTATCATATCATATCTATATCAAACCATGTATTTTATCATATACTATTTAAAAAATCTTCGTACCAAATTGATTGAGCGGTTTTTAACTCCCTTTACACCTCAGCTTTTCAAAGAAAACATAAAACGTTTGTATTTGAATACCACTGATCACATATTATGAAGCAGCGTAGTGCAGTGGCAGGAGTACCCGCATTAGTGAACAGACTTCTGGTAATGTATGCAAGTTCAAGTACCAGCCTACGATCCGAAATCCTCAGTGACAATTCAATTGGAACCGGTTGAAAAAGTATATGCCATACTGAGAAAATGTTTTATCATTTGACGTGAAAGGTTGATCAAATTGTTGTCCGATATCTTCTCCTTTTTTGAATTTCTTTCAATTGAAAAACATTGAACATCAGAGGCAAAAACAAGTGATAGCCGGATGGTGCTAAGTTCGAGGACTACGGTGGATGCGACAGAATTCCTCCTAGTTCTGCCATTTTTTGAAGAATCACCAAAGCAGAATGTAGCCTGGCATTATTATGATGCAGACATTAGGATGTTCTTCCTGTTGAGCATCTAAAACATTCCTGTTCCTTCCTTATCTTTCAATGCTGTCTTTAAATTGTCCAGTTGCTGACAGTACATCTACGAACTAAGCCTTTCGTTCGGTATCGAAAGCTCTTAATGTATTGATCTTCGAATGTGCTACCATACAAACAACATTCTCTGATTCAGAGTAAAATTTGCTTTAGAGGTAGAAGGGTTAGAGTTTCCGAGGTTCACGATATGCTCTTTTTCTTAAGAAACTTTGGTAGGTAATCCATTTTTCATTCCCAGCTATCATTTTTTTCAAGTAATGCTTGAATTTTATTCCGTGCAAGCAGAGATGTGCATATGACGACTCATCCTTGAAGTTTTTCTGATTTAAGTTATGTAGCATACATTTCAAATTCCAAGTATGATCCGAAATGTTTTCCTGAACTGCATCAAGCATTTCTGCAATCTCAGAATTTCATTATCTCAGAAAAGCATCTTGCTTCAATTCGACCTTGGAAACGTCATTGATCAGAGATGGTCGCCCAAAACGCAGCTTATCAGAAAGATCAAAATCATCTGTATTGAAATTTGTCGAACCGTCTCTTACATGCTTTATCAGGAGCTGCACCGTCATCAAACATTCTCAATTAGTTTCTACATGGTTCTGTAGCACTTCTTCCTTGTTGAAAAAAATACAGTGGCACAAATGAACTTTATCAGTAGCCACTGGTACACTATCGCTTCACTCTTAAGATTAACGTGAAGCAGATTTGTTTTCATCAATTGGCTATGCCAGTATGTAAAGCGAAAAAAAATATGGAGTCAAATAAACATGTGCTTACGTGTCGATAATGTTTTCATAGGGACGGGCAGAACTTTTCCGTAGTCCTACTTGACGATTGAAGAAAAATATTCTACTGGAATGAACTAAGATTTTAGCTAAAGGAGCTTTCTTTCATACGTTCTTCAAGGCTTAATATCTACTCTTCTTGAATATAAAAATCATGAGAACTATTTGGTAATAGATAAGAAATACCTCCTCATAATCCATCATGAACTCATATTTGTTATTTCTACTGTTGTAAATTTTTCTATTGATGAAAAATATGACAATATGATATATGAATGATAATGGAATGAAAATCTCCCTCATCACTCAGTTTTTATCACGATGAACATGAGATGTACGTCATCTATTTCAACATAATAAAGAATCATGGACGTAATTGAAATCGTTTTCAGTCTATATAGTGATCTACGATGATTATTCATCATAAACCGTTCTCTGTTCTCTACCTTCCGAGTTAACTACCAACTATTCTCATACCTGTGAGGGCGGCTTATACGATGAGTGAAGACAAACGATCGATTCCAACGTAACCTTGCAATGACTGCCTAATGAATTCGATTCGATTTCACAATAATATGAAAATTATGCTAAAATATATAACAGACGGAATATCAACTACAGTCAAAATTAGCATCAATGGAGGAGGATTTAATCACTATGGCTTGTAATTGTAATTCTAAATGTTTTTTTTTCCCTCCTCATCGTGGATTTTTCCTCTCACTACCTCATCAAACTTTGAGATTCTCGTTTTCTATAATAAAAGGCATGCCTAATTGAGAAGCAGTTAGTCCTTGATCGTTATCCTGTCTTGATCTAGGACATTTCCTTATCGGTTAGCCTATAATTCACTCATTGTAGAGAATGAGAAAAAGTTTGACTCTTCAATCAATTGAAGCTAACACATCATTTTTCACGATAATAGAACAGTTTCATTGATTTACGACTTCAAATAAACCATTAGAACTGCTTACTTATCACTTCCTATTACAAATCACAGAGCTTTATTCTCACTTTTTTTTTCATTCCATAATTTCAATATCACACTCTGAAATATCCTCTGAAGTACAGTCAGCTTATAGTCCTCCCCATGAGGTTCTAATTGCCTTTGACTACATGAAAAGCAATACAGCTATTGAACTGAATAAAATGTAAGCTGAATTCTTCTGGCAGCCATGTATTATTCGCACGTAACATGACATCATATCACATGCAGGAAAGGTTATAGAGCACTAAAAAACAGGTGATCTTCACAATTTGAGTGACCTGAAGGATATTCAGAACTCCTGTCGGATTCGTTTCCTTTGTGTGCTGCCTAGGACTTTCATAACGACTATCCATTCTCGCATAACAACAATACTGAATCAAGTCCAGCTTATAATACATGCACGATTTAGTAAGGAATTTTGCTTCATGGAACATTCAAACATAGCAAGAGTTATAGAGGTTCAATTTGAATCCAACCTCCCATTTGTTCTGATGATAATCGACTATGACAAAGCGTTCGACAGCATTCATTCGGAAACTTTGTTAACATTGCTGTTTAACCAAAGAATGGCATCGTCTCATATGAATACGCCAAATGACTTTTATCGAAAGCGCGCTACAAATACAGCTTTTTGACCGAATCCATGCCATTCAAAAGAGACTACTGACAAAGCAATCGATGCGATCGATCGCTGTCTTCTAGAACACAACCGGCTATCGCATTGTCGAGCTTCACTTCGTGGTATAGAATCCTCTCATATATCTTGTCTTCTACACCCTAGAGGCAAAGCATAAATAGGCTGGCTATGTTATGAGGATAGTTGACACCCAATCATACTAGACGTTGGAGCAATAGAAGTCAGTTGAAATCAGCTTCACATGTACCTACCCACATGGCGGTGACGTATTAAAAGTGTCGCACAATCACAAAAACGAGAACTTTTTGTGAGTTTAATGCGGGTGAGAACGAGTGAAACCATCACTCTGCTATCGATTTGGATTGAAATGTTCATTTTAGGCAGTGGATAGAATACGGGAATCATCATGACATCCGACATCATTATTTGGATTTTGTACCTCACTTTTGACTGTGTATTTGAATTCTAGTTCATTAGCTACATTTCAGAAGAACATCTTCTATCGACTATCGCTTAAACATTGTTACGCAATGAGTTTCTACTCAAAATGAGTGAGGTACTTCTTAGACGGCTTATTCGTTGTTTCCCGAGTAATTTTGCATTGCAGGATTTGATCTGACCAATTCTTAAATGTAGCTAATGAACTAGAAATCAAATACACAGTCAAAAGTGAGGTACAAAATACAAATAATGATGTCGGATGTCATGATGATTCCCGTATTCCATCCACTGCCTAAAATTAACGTTTCAATCCAAATCGATAGCAGAGTAATGGTTTCACTCGTTTTCACTCGCATTAAACTCACAAGAAGTTCTCGTTTTTGTGATTGTGCGACACTTTTAATACGTCACCGCCATGTGGGTAGGTACATGTGAAGCTGATTTCAACTGACTTCTATTGCTCCAACGCCTAGGATGATTGT
>KN716151.1:408481-429183 GCA_000816705.1 Dictyocaulus viviparus | reverse complement strand
TTTTTCTTATTACTACTTTATTATTCTTAGTACTAATTAGTAATTTTTTACTTTTTCTAGTGTTCGTATCGATATGTATTTTATATTATGTCGATCAATATATGTGTATATATATATAAAGAAGTATTACATCGTTTCTCTATTCACTTAGATCTTCACAATTAAAACGTTAATCGATAATCGATTACTATATCTTTTACATTCATTCAATGTTAATCAATACGTATATTTAAGACAGGTTGTCTGTTGATCTAAGCTGCTATGACGTAATTATTTATGTAAGCTATTATGACGTAATAATTTACTACGATTATTAGTATGGGTGGGAGAAAAAAAAAACTGCCGTTTATAATATTATAAAATAGTAACTATAGTAACTGGATAAATATAAAAGCAAAAACAAGCTTATCTTAAGCTCGATTAGAATTAAGAAATTTATTTCTGAAAAATCAATAAAACATTTTCTACCTCTACCTCATTTCCCAAAGTGATAATCAATCGATAATTTTTCTGTCGTTTGTTTTTAATTACCATTAACGATTACATGATGAGAAAAAAAAAGTGATAAATAACGACCAAATAACAGTTTGTTTTTGAGTAATCGATTTCTTTTGATCTACTATTGATTGAATCTCTACTATTATTATTATTTTTATTATTTTTCTCAACGTACTAGAAAATTATTACGATTTTATATCGTTTATCACATTATTTATGTTTACATGTGATTTTTTTTTCCGTTCTATAAAATCATTCTTGTATTTTTTCTTGTTTACGTGATATATTTGTTTATTTATTAGTTATTTTTACTATTTTTAATCAATTGTTTGAGGAATAAATATATATTACTTTTTAGTATAATTTCTAAATTTTTTTCACATATTATCAATTTGTCGCATCGATTAAATTAAATATTTATATAAAATTGACAAAAATAAACACACAAGTATTGATTTTTCGGTAGATCAACGGTGCAAATGTTTTGCAAAGAAGTGTGGTATGTGGATAAACAAACGGATAAATATTAACCTAGTAATAATTTGTACTTTTTTTCCATCCAGCTTAATCATTAGTAATTTTGGTAATTATCGGAGTAACTCAGTTACTGAGGAAGTGAGGAAGTGTTCGCTTTCACGTTAAAAAGATTTTTCAAGATTTCCAAGACTTTTTTCAATTTCTCAAAATACTTTATTAAGATTTTCTTTGTGCTTTTATTTTCAGTTGTTCATCACAATTAATTATGTCGAGAAAATAAAAAGTCACTAAGCTTTTAACTCATTCACTTACGATGGTTGATGTCTGTAAGAATTTTAGTGTTTGAAAAATTTTAATCTCCGGAAAAATTATCCTCATCGAAGCGATCTTATCAAATTGCGAATTAGTCACTAATGGATCGACTAATCAAATTTCTTTCGTTTATTTTTTCTATTAATCTTTGATCTTATTGTACCTCAACGGTTAAGCCTCAACTAAAACGTTGTCATCTACTTCGATTGATCTACTTTTTCAACTAGTTTCTTTACAGTTCAAAAATCAAAACTATTTTAATCACACGAAATGTAACGTTGATGACTTATTTATTTCTACCTCGTTTTCAGCCTCTTTTTTTTCTCTTCTCAAACCTTATACCTCAATCATTATTTAATACAATTCTTAATGTTATTATTGGAAAAATATTAATAAATTTTATATTATGCTTTTATTTATAGGTTTATGATATTTTTTTTACATACGATCTCTAGGAAAATGACCTTATAGATGATTTTTTTTAGCAATTTTTAATTTATATATGACTATTTTGTTGCTTTTATTACTTGGTAGATCAAAAAAAGATCGATAATAGCCCATAAATGTTTTAAGCTGACGAGCTTTTTGCCTTCTGAAGTAAACTTTCTCATAATTGAACGTGGTAATTATATAACTTTATTATTTACATAATAAATAGGTAAATAATACGAGAACGAGCACGACAATAGTAATTTATATTTATAGCGAAAAGGAAAGAAAAATCTATAAATTACATAGAAGACTAACAGCTGTCACTTGAAGCTGATGACGTCTTCAATATGTAGATGAACATCAGAAGTGTCTTGATAGACAACAGAACATCAAGGAAGATAGATAGATCATCAAAGAGCTGCTCGTGGAGGATTTTTAACGTTGAGCTTTTTGATATGGACCAGTTGAATCCCCGTTGATCACCGACACTGTCGAGCAGACTAATGTCAGACGTCCACTGCTCGCTATCGCTACACAACGGTTGTCGAATGAGTTCTTTTCACTCAAAGGATTCGTTGAGCATTACAATCCCTCTCTAGGACCTTTTCGAAGAGGTTCAATCATTGGGCTAGTGGTGTTCATGCAGCGAGCTTTATGTCCATGGAATCCAAACACTCACACCTCGTCTAAATCGGTTATTATTCATATGCAACTCATATCCGGACCACTTAATCTTTGAAAGCTTAGCTTTCACCTAACAGTAAACAATGTTTATAAACAAAAATATTATACAAATATTACGTTGTAGAACGTTCGCCATCGTTTTATGAAAATGATTTGCGATATGATTTAAAAAATTCTTTTCGATTACATTTAAATGAGAACTAATTAAATTGTACACAAAAAAATAAACAATTACTGTAATTTTGACACAAAATGAAAACGAATTGATCGTTTTGTTAACAAATAATTGACAGATTATCACAATGAGTTAATTATGAGGTACATAACGTTAATATTATGAGGTTTTTTTTTCCCTCTGCCTCATTTCATTAATCAAATAAATCGAGAACGTTATGAAAAAGAAATAACGAATTCAATTAATTACTGCAAAATGTCTATCGTCAATCAACAACGTTGTCAAAAAATGTGAAATTTTAGAGGAATATTTTAATAAGATGAGTGTTAATTGAATTTTCCTCCCATCCTCCAAGAATGTAATCCTCAACAACACTCAGTGGAGTTTCTGAGTGAAATCAACCTCAAAGCTTAAGTGGTTCGTTCTTCTTTTTATTTCTAAGCTATTTTTCTTCACAGTGACTTAATCAGCTGCAAAAAAAATGAGTAAAAAAAATTATAATCTACTTATGAAAAGGATAAGTAAGGAGGGAAAGCTGTCAGGTTAGGAAGTTGACACGAATCGTATGGAAACATATAGTCATCCTAAAATCAAAACGGACCTAGAACATTTGAATGGGGCTTCTAGCGGACCATCATGATCGGTGGCTTGAATGGTAATTAGACAGAACTGAAATCAGAGGTCTTTAAAAAAACTCTAAGTGACAAAAATATGGAATAAGTGACAGTCTTTTGGTTTTTGAGTTTTTTCTTATTCTGATAGATTTACAAAATATATTTGTATACATTTCAATCAATATTTTTACTAATGGTGTTGAGAAAATATTTCAATCAATATTCTCATTAACTACACTCGCACAAGAACTCTTATCCGTATAAGTTAACGGATAAATGAAAATGATATCATAAGTCAAATGTGATAAGATAGGATTAGCCTCGACGTTGATCCAATCCCTTGTGGCACGATACGCCTACGCAGTCGTGTTCAACGTGATGAGTTCGTAGAGGTGGTTGAGTGCGAGTGTGGTCTATGTCTAGTGACTCAAGACTTGATCACATTTTAACAGGTCAGGTCTATTTATGTTATCCGGATATTTCTGGTATCAATTTACTTACGCTGAATAGATGGTGGGTTTGGTAGACATGGGCGCGGTCGCGAACATGCGTGCATTGATTAACGTATGAGTATGGCACTTTCACCACTGCGCTATTTGTCATGTCATGATTATCATCACTACGTTATTATAACACTGATTAGTGTTTTGATTAAGAATAGTTTAAAACTTAGAAAGTCTTTAATCACTTCCTTTAAAGCAAGCTCTTTCGATAAGAATAAGCTAATGGGTGGAGCGTCCATATTTTGATAACACTTCTTCTTTTTAAGCTTATTGAAAAATTTTTTCATAATGCTGCCGTTGAAAAAAGTTTAAAAAAACGATTTTTCTTATAGTTGTAAGCCTCAACGAAATTGAACAAAAGTAAAAATCTTCCTCTTTTTTGGATCACCAACCGCCTTTTTTGTCGTTCTTTTGGAGATTTAAGCATATTAGTTCCTCACCGAGTGATGTGTGATATGGCTTTATCTCGTAGTCATCAGCTTGATTGGTTACAATGCCACTATCGGCTTACCGAATCGTACACGTTAACAGTTGAGTGCTGATAAGATATCCACTTAGAATACGTGAAGATAATTCAGGTACCTCAGTAGTTCAATCGATTAACATGACAGACCGGATGCCTGTAGAATCGAGTTCGAGATCCGCTTGAGGACTCCAGGTTTTGCAATTGATACTCAGCATCGTTAGGAATATTATAACATAATTATTAAATAGTTTTTCCATGTCTTTTTATTCTCTTAAGCTTTATATATTTCCACCTAATATAAATGAAATATTGTATGTAATTTTTTCTAAAGGTTTTTTATTTACAACAAAAAGAAAAATCGCTTTGATCCTTTGTGAGAATTTGATTACGCTGTTCCATTTCTCTTCTGTCATTTGATTTATTGCTTATAATTTCCTCGTATACAATGAGGTTAATCAATGCGAATTGAATGAGTATGACATAATCTTTGTTCTCTACCAGTTCTTTCTGTTGAGCGTTGAACAACTTCTTGTCAAAGCACAAAATAAAAGTTACCCATGAGGTTTTTGTTTATTACTGAATAATATATGACTGGTTTCCAGAAGAATTACTCGGATGAGTATTCACAGTCACTCATTCGAATGCAGTAAACTGAGGAGTTCCGGATTTCTCAAATCCTCCCACCGTCTTCATTGAAAACGTCATAAGTTCCGATAATTTCTCAAAATAATTCCATTGCTTCTGCTCAAACGTAGAAAAAAAAACATTCGTCAGTTACATAAGGTAACTGACTCCTTTTGAGGCTTCATCTTGTCATACGAAATTCTAGCACGTCAAAATTTCTATAGCAAGCTTCATAGTACAGTAACCACGTTGACGTATTAAGCCTTATTTAGCTCACATTTGATGATTTTTGTGAGGAAAATGAATTGAGGACGAATTAAATGCAAATCAGGATAATTACAATGCTATTTCTAGTTGAGGTAAAAAGAACTCTAATTGACACAAGTTTGATGAAAAATTTTCAAAACAGCTTTATTATCCAAACAAAACAAAATATGACTCAATATGAGTTCCTTAACGTTTTTGTTTTCCGGATTATCCTTAAATCACCTGAGAACTTTATCGATTTCTTTTCAAATAATGGCCGTGATCTACACTAAATGCTAAGAATTATAACGTAGACCTCATTTCTGTTGCTTTTCTTCTCCATAAACATGGTACATGAACTTATTCGTGAGTGAAATAAACTCATTGTCACTCTCGTCACCTATCAATTTACACTATACATATCGTTGATAACTCAAAAACTCGCTTGAATCACTACCAGTACTGTAGATGATCTAATAAAATGCTACATTCATTTTCTGTAGATCACTTAAAAAACAGCTGACACAGAAGCCCGAAATATATTTTTTTATTTATTAGCATTTTGGTGAAAACAATACGTAGATCAAACTTTCCCTCTGTCCTCTATGGATTTCTATTTGAACAAAAATGATGCAAGCTGAAATGAAGCATTTATTACCAGCACGTAATTGGCTTGGTTAAGGCAAAAGCTTATGAATTCATTTTCTAATGGATTTTTTACAAGGCGTTATACAGCAGATTTGTGCCACGTAGAAATTTTATGATCAGATCAAATCTGAAGAAAAAAAAACGATTGATCGTTTCAAACCGGCTGTCACTAATTTTCCATCCTAAATGAATCAGTACTTAGTGAATTTGAACTAGCGAAATTTGAATTTGTAGGATGGGAAAAATGAGCTCGTTCCAAGTACTACCGTAATCTTTGACCTACATAATTCCCTCCCAACTATACGAGCAAACAAATTCTGCTATTCAAACTTAGAAAAAAAAACTGATTTTAAAAATATTAGTGTTAGTACTGAAAACGGTTCAAAGAAAAAACCTCTCTTCCGAATGACGATTGGAATTTTTTGACTCACTGACTCATCGTAACGAGAACGAAAAAATTTGCATAATGAACAAATTACAAAGGTTGTTTGAGAACTATACCATTTCCTTGACTTGACTTAACTCATTGATCTATGAAAAATTGTACTTTATGAGGTGAAATGAGTACTAATTTTGACTTAATCCGTATGTAGCTTAATCTCTAAAGCTGTGATTCAATCTAGAAAAAAATGAAAACTATAAATGAATCGTCTTCAAATACATTTATACTTATAAAAATAAACAAATAAACAATCAAATTTCTTTCGTGTCAGAAAAATAAAAGACTCATTTGAAATGTTTACAATGTATATCGATTAGCATCCGTTCGTAGTCCTCAGCATATCAAAACAATATTTTCTTTATTTACAAATATAAATATAAATTTGTTTATATTTATTTATGAAAATTCCGTAGCGATAAAGTATGAGACTCAGATTTTAAAGTGGAAAAATTTGTTTTTTTTTCTTCTCAACTACCAGATTATTTCGTGTATTTACGAGGAAAGAAGAAAATTCGTTTCCTCAAAAATGAGGAAACAACAGATTCACTAAAAATTCGAGTAAATCGATAATGAGTTTAGAGTAGTGTGTGTTTTATTTAGAAAATTTACACTCACATACATTTGTGGAAATTCATTTCCTATTTATTTCGCTATCGATTTGTCGATATGTGTTTTTTTTTTTCATTCTCCTTCATCAAATTACATTTTACTATTATTTTCCTCATTATGTATATTTCTTAGATCAAGGCTGCTCTAGTCAAATGTTTTCATTGAGAGCAAAATAACTATGCATTGACGTTGTATGGGTTTTTTTTGATCTTCTATCGATTTTTCAACTAATCGATTTCATTTGCATATAGCTCATATGCAAATTCAATCAATACGAATCAATACAATTATAGTCTTAAGGTATTTAGGTTTTTTTTTCTCACTTTCTTCACAAATCAAAACAGTTAGCCTGATTTTGAAAATAAAAAAAAACAAAATTCATTAGCTTTTATTCGTTAAAGATCAAAGATCAGACATCAAAGGTTCAATGTCTTCTAATGGTTGATCATTGTTTTGCATACATTTAGGTGGAAATGTGGTCGGTCGGTGTACGACTAATTGCTTAGTTGACTTGAGCCTCCTTCGTCACTACGTCGCCGCCTAGCATGTTGCTGACTGCCGCCGCTGCTGCTGCTGTTGTTGCTGCTGTTGCTGTCGCTGCTGCTGTTGCTGTTGCTGTCGCTGTTGTGTTGCTGTTGCTGTTGCTGTTATCCGAGACTCAGCCACGCCTTCTCTCATCGTAATGGTCGACACCATCGTCACTCATCACCAACTTAGCTTAATTCAAGCCAACCACATTGTTTATTGAAATTACTGAAAACAAACAAAAAACAAATAGTCGATATCGTTTCCCATTTACCTCAATGAGTTGAGCTTTTTTTTTCGATTTTGATTGAGTCTATTCACGAGTGTATTTACATTTTATATGTAACAACTTAATAAGTTTTTTTTTCATCATATCGTCAAGTGTTCTCTGATTGTAAATTGTAGTTAATTTTTTAGTCCTTAAAAATTTTTGAAGCTGATTAATAATTGTTTTTGAGTTCCGGAGGAATCTCGTAAGAGAAGTTTTTCTGAGTTGACGATTATCGAATGAGGTTTTATTGGATAAGCAATTATTTCAGCTCAATTGAACTCAAATGGAATGAATAGAATCGATGAAAAGCAAAATGCTCACTTCCCAATACTCAATTACTAGAAGCTTTTCCCTAATATGCAAATTTATTCATATTATATGCATTAGTTATTATATAAAAAATACATATTTTACATTATAAAAAAAATCAATACGTATTTCTACGTTTCATTCAAATTTTTTGTTTCACAATCGAATTCAGTTAATCTGTAAAGATATCAAACCGTCAAAAGCTTAAAATCAAAAGCTTCAGCATAAAGTTGATATGCAAATCAATTTCGATTAACGTGGATTTTCGGATAATAAACATTTTAATTCTTTTAAATCAACAAATACCTCAAGTGATGAGGGTTTTGAGGAAATGTCAAAAGCATTAACGTTTTTGATGAGGAGAAATCAGTGCCAATATCGTGCAAGCTTATCATATGATACGATTTTTGTAAAGCGGCAACGAAATCGAGGCTTCATCTAATTATTTGGTTTATTTTTTTTTCCCCCAGGCTATGAAACAAATAATAACAATATTATTTATTATTATGTACTACGTTTTTGTTGTTCAATATACGGTCTATAAATGAAAAATTTGTCATTCGTTTTTTCTGACATATTTAATTCCCTAGATGAACTCAATTCAGTACCTCAACTGAATTTCGAGTGATTACGAAAAAATATTCGTACCTCAAAAAAGCATTTTTCATACAAATAAAATATTATCGGATTTTTTCAACCTCTTCTTACTTAACTCGTCAACTCGTTTTTTTTTTTCCTAAATATTTTTACTATTGGGATAAAAATTTTCACGTCAAATGCAATGTGTGAGTTATTTTGCATTTTCCTCAATTTTTTTAGAGTCAAAGAAAAGAAAACGGCTAAGCTAAAATGAAATAAATTTACATATTCACATAGAAACGCGTTTCGTTTGTTAAATATTAGAGGAAAAGAAAATCTCAGAATTTTCTTCAGTTTTTCTTATTAATGGAATTTTCGAGGAAATGAGTGACATTTGACTGAGTTCTCACAGTTGAAATGGTATTGAAATTAATTCATTTTTCCAGCTTGATCTTTTTCTACTTTTTTTCTCTTTTCCATCTCTCAGATTAATTATACGTTTCATGTCTTTTTCTTTTTCTTGATTTTTTTCCTCTATAACCTCATATTAATATGTATTACTCATCACTTTTCACTCATCACTCATTTTTGACCATTCGTAGAAAAAAAAATTCGATAGAATGAAAAAGTGAAAATACATTTTCAACAAGTATTGATTACCTTCCACTAAATACAATAGAATGTAAATGTTATTTTTATTCAATCAATAATTATAATTTTCTCTTACCTAATACAATTAAAATCGATAATCGATTTTCCTGATCATAAGGGAATTTTTATAAGTCATATAAAATTTCTATTTTAAATCGCCTACGGCTTTTTTTTCTCTGATCACCTAAAACATTGAGGTATTGATTGTTTTTTCAATTACAGGTATAATTAGTAACCTCATCACTTATTGTTTATTTGTTTACTACATACGTTTGTTTGTTTATGAATAAATACAACTCTCATGAATTTCACTGATGTATTCGCCTCCGTTACGTTCACTTTAGGTTTCCATCGTTGAGGGAGTCCAATTTTTCGAGGTTTATATTGTTTTAGTTTTTTTTTTTGCCTCGAAAAAACTTTGAAGAGGAAAAAACTTAAGATCCACGTCATTTGAATATCTGTATGGAATATTTTTTCATCTGATTCAGTTGGAATTTTTTTTCAATAGTTTTTTTTTCTAAGAAATTTCGCCTTAGGCAATAGGAAAACTTTTAAACTCAAATGCAATTAATACATGAAAAAAAATTCTGGAATGTTTCTGGCTTCCTCGAATAATTAACGATGAGTAATTTTCAAAACAAGCAAAATTAAGTTTATAGCATGGAGGAGGGAAATGTAGAGGAAGAAGAAAAAACTTGAATCAATTCCCACTTGTTCTTTTTTTTTCGCCTCATTAAAATTGTTAATTTAATGTTAATGGAAGCTGAGGTTTTGAGGAAGATTTAAGTTTTAAGTGCAAATGAATTAATAATTATCTTGAAAACATTGGTGAGAATGACTCAGTCATGAACACTCCGAGAAATTGAGGGCAATTATGATCTTAATCAGAAAAAAATTAATCTCTATACATATGTATTTTATTTAATTTAAGAGAAAAAAATCGTTCGGTAAAATATTCTATGTTGATTGCTTAGTGATTCGTAGATGAATTGTATATGGTGAGGATGAGGGATAGGATGAGGGAAAATCCGTAAAGTTTATTTTTCTATGCAAGATTTTTGCCGAATGATTAGAGCGATTTTCATCGAGTCCGTCAATATTTTCGTTGAGCGAAATTTTTTCTTTTAAATAAATGTAACGTAAAGTCTCGTAAATTTTGTAACTCATCAATAATATTGACTTATTCAAATGCAATTTGTATTTATTTTTTATGCAAATCACATTCCCTCATCAGCTTAAATGAAAATCGGCATGGACTTCGGTAAGAGTCTTTCATTCATCAATTAATCAAAAAAATTATTCAAATTTTTCAACTAATTAATAACATATATTTTCGTTTAATATAAATTTTCCCAAGAACTTTTCAAGAGCGACATTTTTTCTATTTCGATCGTTTGACAAGATTTTCTGGAATTTCCCTCATTCTAGACTCCATTACTCTTTTTGATTTCATAGAAGCACTTTTTTTCCTCCTAGAATGTTTCTTTTTTATTGCGTTGCTATGATTCGAAAATTATTGATTGATATCGTTTGGCTTAATTGAGTTCAGAGCACGTTATTTTTTTCCTCACAATTACTTCTAGTTATTACAGAAAGGAGGGAGGGACTAACACCGACCGTATTTGATAATCTCATTGATGAGGTTCTAAACATTACCATACTAAACTGCATAAATTATTAGTAAATTTGATAAATTAGCTTTAAGCTTTATCCTCAGCTACTCATTTCGTCGCTTTTTTTTATTTGATTGAATAGCCGTCACCATTCTTGAGAATCTATTAATTAGTTTATTGATTTTCAAAATGAGTTATTTGAATTGTGAAATCAGTTTCTTTAAAACGTAATTGTCTACACTTAGAGGTTGACATCATTGGCTTTGCTACCTCAAATTTTCCTCGAATCGTTTTATACTGACCGTTGTCGTCACTATCATGAACGTTTCATAGAAATTCGATTTCGAGTTTCTCATTACGTAGCGAATCTTAATGAGTTCCATTGGCTTCGTTACCTTATGAGGTTCTAATTGAATGGATATTATGACGTAATCAATTTCTCACAGCTTTACATTGTTTCAAGACAAAAAAAAACTTAATAAAGAACAAATCATAAATGAGAAACTGTAGAACTCTGCTGTTAGATGAAAAATACCACGTCTGTAAAGGAGGCTGATTCACGCGTTTGCCCTCGGAACTCAGAGAAAAAAAAACGATTAAGCTTTTACCGATTACTATAAATATTCTTGCTAATAGATTTTCCTCATTAAATAATGTCTAAATAAAACTCTCAAAATTGAAAATAATCATCAAATAAGAGTTTAATTATTCCCTCATTTTCCTACTGTATCGAGAAAGATGCTTTCCATTTTTCAAATGTTTCAAATTGTCTCTATTTTCGTTCGTTTGATAATTTTTCCCTTTTATTGTCTTCTCATTCATAAAATAGTTATCGATCGATCGATCGATCGTCGTTGTCGTTTTCATGTTCATTAAGAATAGCTATCGATCGTCATTGTATTCGACCTCATATAACTCAATCACTCAATGAAAATTTCATATTATAGAGATGTTCTACGCGTGCCTGACGATTTTGTTGCTGTTCATCGTGATTTGTTCGTGTGTTTCATTAGCTGTTATCGATTTGGAGATGTATAATTTTGGTCTCTATATAATTCTTCTTTGTATAGTAGGTGAGTCTATCGACCTTACATAATCCTCATTTGATTGTCATCACTAAAACAACGCAAAAACAACTGCCTAAAATTGAAAAACACTGAACTCGTAATGCTATACTCGCCTTTTCACTCTGATAATCCTTGAGAGCTAAAACCTCCTCAGTTTTCCTCTCACTGAGTCAACTGCTATACTCCTTCGTTAGAAATGAATATTTCTACACTAATATGATTCTTTTCCCCTTGTCAATAGATGAAAAGGAGAAACAATGGTCCGAGAGTGGAAATTATTCATCACGTGATACTCTCTTGTGCTGTACCTCTGCTCCTCGACGAGATATTAAAATCCTCGTCGTTTCCTCATTCTATCGTTGAGTGTTCTTAAAATGACTAATCATTGTCGAAACTGAGTTAATTAGCAAATTGTGAAAAAATCATACTATAGCACTAATTATGCGATTTTGTAAGCTTCTATCAGTTGTTTACTGTTAATTATATTATCACTTATGGCAATTTGTGTTAATGAAATGACGTAGATCAACGATAAAAAACTCAAACATAAAGAATATCCTCATCGTTATCAGTTTTTATTCATTATGAACTATGATTGGCTATAGCGGTGTGAGTTAGTCATCACTCGCGTTTGAGTTAGCCACAAAACTCGTAGTAAGTCTCATTTCGAGTCCCGTCTCTGATTTCAAGTTTGTGGATATAAAGGACATCCACTTGAAGCCAGAAAAAAAACCTCCCCGAATTCTATTCAGAGGACTAAAATTCTAGGAATTTTTTCCACTACCTCCTTAGAGTACCATTATGAGGTTCGATTGCAGAACGAGCACATTAAAAATACATATTAAATGAATTTTTGTATTAGATGTCTTACGGCAATAGAATAAATATTGAAGATTTTATGTAAAATAGAGATATTCGATGTGAAAAAAACTATTCCATTTAGTTTTTGGCTTAAATTTTACTTTTCTACCTCAGTGAACTCAACAGCTGTATATAAAAAAACACAACTGATTAAAGAAAATGAAATTTAAAAAACAAAATGAAGAATGGAAAAATCAAACAATAACATTAAAATAATAATTAAATAATAAAATAACAAAAGGAACCAGTTGTTTATTTTGTTTTTTTGTTGTTTATTTGTCAAGCACGCAGCGATTTTTTCCTATAAAGGTTTGGTCAACAATCTTTCTAGAAAAGTTGATAAAAATCTCTAAAAATAAATTCGAATTTTCACACTGTATGCAAACCTCATTAAGTGCAAACTCTGAGTGAAAAGCTTTTTCTTCCAGTTAAGCTTCCTTTCTGCCTTCAAAAATCGATAATTGTTAGACGATCTTCTAAGAGCAGTTTTTCACAAATTCATTTCTATGGGTTAAAGTTTACATGCCGGTTTATAATCACGATCTGAGGAAATTGATTGATTTCCTCGTTGAAATGAGGACCAGCTTGTTTTTCATTAAGGACACAAATCTCATACAGTATAATATTCTTGCTGTGCTTGTAACAATACATAACACTAATTTTTTTCTGTCACACATATTAACTCCAAAGAGTGACAAGTGAGGGAAATTCATCATTCTTGAGGGATTATCCTCTATCACCAATGCAATAACATATTAAAAATTAGTGAAATACTGTAAAAATTGGTAGGAAGTAGTAGTTAATGTAGATTATTTACGTCATAAAATGTTTATTTATGTAAATTACGCGATATGATAAACATGAATGAATTGAACTTGTTGGTTCAATCCGTCATGACGTCATTAATTATCATGTAAGTACTGTGGATACTGTAATGAGTTTATATCTGATAAACTAAAGCTTATAACTATTGGTAAGGTAGATTATTTTTTACCTCTTCAACAAGTTCAATAATAATCCATCCACACCGGAAGTATAAAAAGCTTAATTGGCTCGATTTGAATAATTGAGAAGAAATAATCGTACGGAAAAAACGAACGCTAGCACTCACCACATTACTTTATAAATTTTACACTAGTGATGACGTCACGAACAGTTCAATGAGTATTTGATCAGATCGTACGGTAGTCATTTTGCCCTCGTGAGGTATTATGAGAATTTTGATGATGTTGAACGTTTTATCAACTTTTCAAGCAAACCATCATAAATATATCAATTAAATTTGCCTCATAATTTCTGTTCGTTGACAACATTTGCATTTTTTTTTTCACCTCCAGCATCACACACTCAATTTTTCTAACCAACATCTTTACTATGAGTCTTTTTTGTTATAAAAATTCTCATATTAGGAAATCCTAATTTTTTTCTAATTAATGAGTTTTTTTGTGTTTTGAGGGAGAAAAATGAAAAAAAAGTGTACTCAAAAAGATAGTTTTATAAATAAGTAACTGATTTTATAATTAAATTAATACACGTATAACTCGTAACTCAAATTTTGACTCAGAAAAACAGAAGAAATAGTGGAACTTTATGATTAGGAAGTTTTTCTAGATCATATATCAATAGATGTAGTATCACTCGAGTACGAGGAAGCGTGGCGCAGTGGTGGAAGTATAACAGTGTCACACACGCCCGTATCAGGTTCGTAGACGCCCCAGACCTACTGACTCCACCATTTCTACGGTGTTGATAAATTGGTACCAGATAAATCAGGATAAGATAAATAGCACCGATGTGATGACGAGTTGTTGACTTAAGTCGCTGTATAGACGAGACTCGCACTCCTCAATTACCTTCATGATGTGACGTTGAACACGAAGGCCTAAGCGCTTCCTGCCACAAGTAATTGATCATCGCCAAAGCTTATGTTTTATAGATTGAATATTTAAAAATCTTTTCGACTATCATACGTTGTTGCTGTATTGTTTTTCAGATGAAAAATTTCTATTATGCAAAAAATTCATTCTTAGCCTTTTCATAATAAATAAAAATCATGCTTAATTTTATGAATAATTTTTCTTCATTGTCACAATATTCATCGTTCTTTGGATCCTTACGCTGTTCATTCGTCGAAAACTTTGAAAAACAACCTCAATTAGCACAGCCAGAAGCTTTCTATTCGGTCAGCTTTTTGCAAATCAAACTCGTCATTTATCTGAGGTTGAAACATCTGTGAGGAACAAATGAAAGTACTATAATAATAGCTCATCACCCAAAGCAAAAAAAAGCACATTTCTTCATTTCATTCAAGAAGAAAAGCTGTTTGAAACATATTACCGCTTCATAACGAACACCAAAAGCTTTAGCTTCCAGTGTTTCCGAGGTTTCTTCTTGATTTTTTTCAGTAGTTCGTCATCATCTCGATGATTTCCCTCTGGAGTGATCTGAGTTGCAGTACTCGTAAAGAGGGGATGATATGCTGAACTCAACTCGATAATCACCTATCACATGCCGCAATTCGTTAAATAATTTTAACAAATGTCCGGAATGTCTTGCTTACTCAGATTATAAGGAAATTATTCAACTCTCTCCTTAATATCACGGAACTCTATTGTGAGGTCTTTTGATTCGATATATAGCACATTTTGAAAGCTTATTGTTTGTCGAGGTTTCTGAATGCTATACAGATGCAGGAGTGACCGTTGAGTTAGATGACTTGATAAAAAGCCTTTCGCTTAGTATTTTCCTCAGTACACTCTTGATATATTCGAAAACTCATCAATTTCTTCGTGTCGTTTTGTTGAAGATAATTAGCTAAATCGTGCAACGATATAACTTTTCTATTAAAATTAAACTAATCGATTTTACTTCAATTTATTAAATCGTTTAGAGGGTAGGGAGGAGGGTAAAGCCTTAACCATGAAGCTTTTAAAGTCAAAACTCGTTTCAGACATATGACACAACGATTTTTGTATTATATGAAAAAATTCGTTCGCATTATAGTTGGCTCCGCCTTTAGAAATGAGCGAAGATCATTGTTAAAAATAGTGTTAAGATGTAAGACATCTGACCGTAATCAGACCTC
This sequence comes from Dictyocaulus viviparus, assembly GCA_000816705.1. NCBI lineage: Eukaryota > Metazoa > Nematoda > Chromadorea > Rhabditida > Metastrongylidae > Dictyocaulus > Dictyocaulus viviparus. The sequence goes on along the minus strand of KN716151.1, from coordinate 413,492 downwards.
ATTTAAATGGAAAAGCTGGCCTGTTAGAACTGATGTGGTCCGACGTTTCCATTGTGACACCTCCAACCACTTCGCATCTGACGACGTATTGCAACGCTTAACAAATTGGCGTGTAGTCCTTCTACAGACGAAGGATCATGCTAACCTTCTCTATGTTGATAAAATTTCAGTAAAGATGCTTAACGTTTCGAAATGAGTTCTCATCGCTGAGTCCAGATAACCTCCGGAAACTTCTGGTATATTCAACTGTAGCAGTTCCTCGTTGTCGCAAATCTATCAGATGTTGAAATCGCATACTATTTAAACCTCAATAACTAGTAAGTCCTACACTAATGAGAGAGCCTCAGATTTTAGGTGGATATTTTCATGAAAGAGGTTCCCATTGAATTTTTTTTTTTATCAAAAAAATTTTGTTAGAATTGATTTATGATATATGGAAAATTATTGTAGAAGATTTTCACTCATTTTTCATCAACTATGAGTGGTCATAATGGTTTTTTTCTATAGATGTCCCAGATATTCCTATATATTCTGAGTCAATCGGAAAATTTGAAACCCTCAGGCGGGACTCGAATCCGTATGTAATAGATGTCCAGTGCATTTTGCTAACCATGATCGCTGAAAAGATATTTACTCAACATTGAGTGAAACATTAAGTGATTGTAGATCAAAAACCTCGGCAATGTAATCGATAGGTCGATGGATACTACTTCGAGTCCCAGTTGAGGCTCCAAGTTTCGCGATTGACTCAGCATCACAAGCGATTGTAGAAGAATTCATAATAGGATTTGTGTGGATATTACCTGCACCTCATTTTATACACTAGTGTTCTGATAAGCTGTGATGTAATCTTTATGTAAATCGTTTTGATTATCATTACTTTGCTTGTGCTATTTTCCAGTGAAGCAACCTTTTAAAGTAAATCGCATGAATAAAAGAAAATTCTTCTGGATGTCGTATTGTTAGATACAGAGACGACCTCAATCTCGCATTCTCACGTGGACGTGAGTCATCCAAACTGGAAGAAGCTCTACGTATAAAGGTGTCCGGTGAAGAGAGAACCAGTCGACAGTGTCACCATCGGATTGATTCACCAACCACTGTAACTGATTAAATCGCATTTGACCCATTCTAATTCCAGTTCAGACATTGGTTTGGATTTCCTTTCTATACCACAAAAGGACTCAGCTGGTAATAAGCTACAGCGAGATATTCAGCAATACAACCCAATTTGCTTAATGGATGTGCTTTGTAAGCTTCACAGATAACACAGGACTCTTGAATATAACGAAGAATAAGTCATTTAGGAGGAACGGGAGTGTATAGGCTACGTTTGAGCTTCCGAAAAATGCACTGGTCACTCAACAGACTATGAAATACGCGTTCATCTCTTCGAATTCATGCTCCTTCCAACGGTCTATCGTTCAGAGGCGGTATGTTTTGATGCCACAACCGTGCAGTAGCTTCTGCAAACTACTCACGATGTACTCAAACGGTGCCTGCTTCGATGTAAACGTCAAACACACCATGAGGTTGAACCTCCATGGTTTGAATCATCCGCATATGTCTTCGATTTGAAACACGAAAGAACAGTGTTTGAAAGCAAAGTATATATTATTGGTCATGATGGAAGACTTGATGACAGATGAACAAGAAGATGCAAGAGAGGTCAAAAATTTGTAACTAGAACTGAAAACAAGTGAATGGAACGAGAAATGGATCTGATGGACAACACCATTTACGAAGTTGATCATCATCACGAGTGGAAGGTCATCATCAGCAAGAAATGAACGAAGATCAATATTGATGGAGTTCACATGATGATATGTGAAGTAAATGTTAATCAAGTATCAAAGCAACTGATAAGCTTGAGCAAATTTCCTTTAAGCTTTTTCCAATTTTTTCATGTGATTCTCATGTGATATTCGTTGAGGTTTCTCTTCAAAGCAAATTTCACATATGGATTATTTATCATCTCGTTCCGGAAAACTCGAGTTCTTCTTAGAATTTTTCAAAATCAATACATAATTTCTTTTATGGTTAAGTATTTGCATCTCAAAAAGTGCTATAGCTCAAAAATCGTTTGACCTAATCCCTCAGCAATAGTGAGTTTACCGTATCCGCTTCCATGTGAAATTGTTTATATCAATAATTAGTCAATTCGCAAACGATTTAAAAACATGTAATATTCAAAATATAACTCAGTCTAGCTCTAAACTCACTATTCTAAGCTTGGGTTAATGAAAAATTGATCAGAATCGAGCCTCACATCAACCTCATTCCATTATGCACAGCCTAAACATCAGTGCTCATGAGAAAATTCTCACAATTTCGTTTCTAAATATAAATAACATAAGTGTATTATAATTTTAAGACAGTAGATTTTTCAGCGTTTGTGGGTGTCAATGGAATGCTATTGATTGGAGAGGTCAAATGATAGTGGTCTTCTAAGGAGAGCAGATTTTGAAAGATAAATCTATAAAATTAGTTAGACTCTTTAATAAAAATATATATATCTTATTAAGTTTATATTAATATTTATTTAAACTTATAAATATGATAATTATTGATTTTATCTAATCGCTATGGAAAACAATTCGTCAATTAGCTAATGTTAAAACAATTTCTATTGTTTGTTTGTTTTTTCTTGTTGAGTTTTTCACTCGTTTCATCATTGAACTCTCATGAGGGAAATGTCGTTAGCAGTCGAATAAATTGAATCACAAGCCAGAGGAAATCGGTAGATTTTGAGAATCAGAAGCTAATTGACGACTATTCAGCTTCAGTTGAAATTATCACTGAATGTGTTCCATAGAAAAACTTTTGCTAAAATTTGTCTGTTCTAAAACATCTTGGAAGAAAACAAATCCCGTAATGATGGTGAGTTAGTCGCAAAACACGAACCCTCAATCGGAACTCGAACTCGCATCTCTACAAGATCTGCAGACCACCCATTTTGCAATGGTTGTAGGGCAAAGGCTACGGTAACGCAATGGATAAGCGATGCCGGCTCGAACACCATCTGAGGTTGCGAGTTTTGCGACTAACCTCAGAAGATATTAGAACATCACTAAAACTTATCATACTTAATAGACAATGAAAATGCTATGATTATTTTCTATATTTTTTTCATTTTCAACTTTTATTACATTATTATTTACCATAATAATGTTAAATAGACGGTAAAGTGGAGCAGTGATAGTAGAGGCCTTATTGACACCGTGTACTCGAGTTCGGGCTCGACTCTCAGGCCAACTAAGCCCTCCATTCTTTAGAGGTTGTTGAATTGGTACCATAGTAATCTGCGAGGGTAAGCAGCGATGAGTTGGTAACGGGCTAGTCCTACCCTACCCACTGTATAGACCACTCCCATTCGAACACCTCCATCATAACATTAAGACAAAGAATGGGTGGGGGCTCACTAGAGACTGAAAAAAAAATTTTAAAAAAAATAAATAAGAATAGCAACAGTAAATGATAAAATAATTTTGAAAATTCAAAAAATCTCATCAAAAGTAAACAAAAAATACCGTACCCATATAGTGAATTGGAAGACTGCGGACGTTTGTCAAATAAAAAGCAGCCTGAAGAAGTTAGGCGTTTCTGGATTCACATGAACTGTTGTGATTATGCAAAAGCGTTAAGCATTTTGAAGCGTCATCTTTATGAGTTGATTTCAGTGAAAACTTTCCTCGTTGTTTACAAACAAAACCGAATTCAAAACTCTGTTTCATTTGTTTTACTGCTACATTTTTAGGTACTATGTTAGCTTGCGCACTTTGTATAGCAAATCCACAAGCCTGTCCTAATCCTGAATGGTATACGAGGTTCTGTCTGCTTCTACATGTATGTTTATTTGTTTACCAATCAATTGACATGTTTATCTTTGCATATAGAAATCAATAAGCTCAAAAAATAATGAATAATTTACTCATAGATATCTGTAAGACTTATTTAGTCAACTATTTAACTCAATGGCTTCACTCATGAGTTTTCTTGTTTTCTTGGGTTCATAATCAACATGAATATTTGCTATCCCCATACGTCTCATATAACTCATCCTAGAGTAAATTATATATAATTTTCTACCAACAATAACATTCTTTATTACTAATAATACTATTTACTTTTTAAAACTAGTAGATACTGTTTTGCTATCCGAAATATCAGCTTGAGACATTCTTTTCCTCTCTCATTGCTCAGCTTGAAACCTCAATTTTTTACGCTATGAGGAAAATCAGCTTTTGTTAAAGATCGTTTGATTTCAAACTTCCTCATAGTCCTCAAATTTCCTTCAGCTTTTTCAGTTACAACTACTGCTAAATGAATTGAGGGTAAACTACGAAAAGATAAATATTAAATTTTTAAAAATATGATCGTCTGCGAATTCTTTCAAATCGCTAAAATTGAACAATTTTTGCTATCAAAAATTTTTCGCGCTTCATTTGGAAATGAACAAAATAAGGAAATTCATTTATAACTCTTATAAGAAGATGAAATGTGAGGAACTTAAGGAAATGTATCCAGTGACTCCTGAGGAAAATTCGAGTCCAAAAATGAATGGTTTACGATCCAGAATGCAACAACATGCACAAAGTCTAGCGACACAATCCGACGAGACGGGGCAAAGACTTCCAGTCAGGTCACTCCTACCTATTCTAATCAATTTGTGATCCATAAAAAATCAACAGATCGTTAAGCGTCTTCCAAATCTTTATGATTCATTATGAATAGTTAAAACAGAAAAAAAAACTCTAAGAAAAAGAGGAGTTAGATTTTTTATTGGAGGTCATTTCCTCACACGTTGTTTGTTTTTCCTTCATTATTCAAATTCCGAGTATTTTAGGCAAGAGTCACGAGCTACAGTGGCTATGTTGGCTCCAGCAGTTCATATTATGCATCAAGTGAGGGCATATCTCAGATTCCTCTTCATTTTGACTTTATATTGGACCATTTTTTCCTCACTATATATTATAATATTACTTTTAGTACTTTTTGCTATTTTTTCTTT
>KN716151.1:365166-389329 GCA_000816705.1 Dictyocaulus viviparus | reverse complement strand
GGCACGCATTCACCCACCTCCACGATATCACGTTGAACATGAATGCGGGGGCACATCCCACCACAAGGGATTGATCAACGCCAACAATTATCTTATCTTAAACCCGCAAAACAAAACTCATAAGTGAGGAAATTGTTAGAATGTTCATTTTGGCTCAGTGGTGGAGGTGCCGCAGTGACACGCCGGCCGATTCAATTCGTGGCCGCCCCCAGGCCTACCAAGCCCGCCATCCCTCCGGGGTCGGTAAATTGGTTCCAAAGGGATTTGGGTAAGATAACTGGAGCTGGCTTGGTGAAGAGGGGTAAACTCAAGGCAGGGAGAGACCAGGCACGCATTCACCCACCTCCACGATATCACGTTGAACATGAATGCGGGGGCGCATCCCACCACAAGGGATTGATCAACGCCAACAATTATCTTATCTATTATCTTAAGTTTACCTAGTGCTTACCTCATATGCACAATGCAGTTTATATCCGCTACATTTATGTTGAGCCTCCTTTCTGGGTAACAAAGTTCTCCCAAAGCTTGTAGTTTTGTTTGTATCCTGCCCAATTTGTTTAATCGTTGGTTTTTGTTGCTCTTAAGAATGTCTTGAGTAAAAGAGTAATCTTGAAGTGTGAAATTTTTCTGTTAGACCAAAGTGATATATTATTGAATTGATTTTAAATGAATGAAAATAAAAATTGCTTGGAATAAATTAACTTATATAAAATATAGGATAACTAAAACACGTTACGGTCGCGGTCTGCATTACGAGACGTTCGGACATGCGTACATGCGTGAAAACGGGCGAGTGTGTGCTTGGTTTCCTGGACGAGATCGGGACGCTATAGAACTCTGTGGAGGATTTCGTGTGCTATCAAAGAATAAGTACAATCCAGAAGAGGACATTCCGTAAGTTTCACGACTACATAAATTTTAGTTGCTTTTCATAACGGTAATTTTACCATGCTGAAATCAAACCATAAAACATGGTCCGTATAGTATTTTCGCACTTTTCATTAAGCGAGGCAAAAGTTCTGTTCGTTCAAGCAATAATAATATCGATAATGTATAAATAGATACGGCGCAATGGTGAGCAATTGCTAGAAGCACTGTAACATGTCCTGAGGTCGCTCACTTGGTAATATTTCTCCTCCAAACAGAACAAGCTTCTCTTCTATTCGGGCTACAAAAATTGGTATCAGAATCATATGCGTCAATGAAGAGCCGTGATTTGTTTAGTTTTCTCAAACTCAAGCTCCGCAAGTCAACATATTAGTCAAATTTGCATTATATGCATTCTAAGTGAAACAGACGCATTTTTCAAAAGCTGATTGAAGAGCTTTCATGCACCAACAAGGAAGTGAAAATTTGAAAAAGTAATATTGAAATTGTTTCACACATGATTCCTAGTCGTCTAAAGGCGAGATTTGAACAGAACAAGCGTAACTTGTATGGTTAACTAGCTGATACTCTTATACATATAGTCAAAAAGCTGTTACTTAGGACATTGAGGTAGATTGAATTTCCACTTATGAGGTTTTATTAATCTCTAAGCAAGTTCACAGTCACATTTAGTTTGAATTCAGTGCGTTATTCGCCACTAAAGAATGCTACAACAGCTTTGTGAAACTGACTTAATGTCCCATCGTGAGAGAAACAATTGGAATTCAAGAGCTAGGCTTGATTAGGGAATACGTGCGACTCATTCACATTCAGAGCGACCAATAACTATAGCTGGCCTCGATGTGCAGTGAACCAAAAGAATGCAAGTCTATTTTGAAAATATGAAAAGCCTAACTTTGTTATAACCATTGATTTGCAAAATTAGAAAGTAAAATTCAGTCAGCTGTTATTCTGACATAGTAGGGTGTTCTGTCTTTCTTTGGCTGATCAAAATGATCATAATAATGCCAGCTTCCAACGCTAACATACAACGTTGACATCGAAAGCCAATGATTCATTTCTTGATGTCGTTCGCTAAGCGAGCACTGCTTTCATTTATTCAGAAGAAAAGTTATTTCAAGCATCCATATATTTCACGGCTTCTCCAACTGCTTTCCACCAAATTGCCAATACACATTCGAAGAGAAGACACACCAGAACGCGATGTTCGCTGAAAATTCCCCTAGAGGCAAATTTATGGACATCGAATACTCAATGTTTCGTATTTTAGAATATGTCTTTATTCTAGAGAGTCTCAAGCTATTGGTTTCCTCAGATGATTAACGAAATACTCTTAAAGAATGTGTTATTTGTTTTATTCGCTTAATTTATACAAATTTTTTGATACTGTAGTACTCTTCATGTTATTAGGAATCATTTGAAAACTCTTTAAACAGCAATACGATCACAGGTTGGCTGGAATTCTTCTCCGTTGTCGATTCCTCAGAGTAATTTGATAATATGCAATATTAAAATCATCACTATTATGTCATATTTCATAATCTGATTCATCGTCGCTTTTCATTATAGCAGTGAGTCTTGGTTGCGTCGAAGTTTTTTAAACCTCAAAGTTTAAAAATAACAGCGACCAATTAAAACTGGAGCTACTATTGTATGATCCACTTCTGTCTTTTCATTCTTCGAATAACGAGAAAGTGATGGAGGAGTAGAATCCTATTCGGTAAACATAAATTATTATTCAATTAAATATCACTCATTTAAGCAGCTGATTAAGCAAGCTTAAACGAGTCAGGCTAACTCGGCATAGATAGTAATTAAAAATATATATCTGTTACATTCATTCTGCTTCTGTCATAGTCAAACAAAAGTGCGTTTTTGCTAAGAATCCTGTGTTCCAGAAGAATTTGCTTACTAGTTGTTTTTTATGTAAGAACAAAATTCATACTGTCAATTATACTTATCATTTTTGTTTATCAATTAATCAGCGTTGTAATCGTTCCGGAATTTCATATGATTGGTTACCTGACAGTGCGTGAGATACTGCAAACTATTTCAGAATTATCATATCAGAATTCATTCGTAATCAACTTCATTTCGAGAAATACTATTTATGATCATTGATCATTTACTAGTAATGATCAGCATAGGAATGTATTGAAATAAATCCATTGCTGATTGGATTGATGAGTTGAAGAAATCGAATGAGGTACATGAGACGTCTTCAGATTTCACGAACAGATTCATCACGAAGCAGAGACGTTCCAGACGTTATACTGTATCGTTAACTTTTCTCGCATAAAAAAGCAGTCGATTTGAATTGCTCTAAAGATGATCATTTGAAGAATATCAAAATCACGTCACATTCCAATATTCCAAACGCTGTTAAAACACATGCGCCTTTTAATTAAATCCTAAGTAAAGCTTAGTGGTTTATTCAAATATTTCTAGGCTACCAAACGAGATTAGAAGGAGATGAAAACTCTGTTGTTTATTAGAAACTCCTCAATCATATGCCACTCTGGAGTTGTTTGTCAATAGTTGATTTTTTCAAGAAAAACAAAAATCTCACGAATCGTATGTTGTCGTAAGAATCGCTCAACGTTTTTCAGTCGTGATTTTGTAGAATGTCGTATAAAACGATTACGTAGACATGAAGAAAATTGATCATATTCGATTATTTCAGTTTTGAATGGATTCAAGCTGGTTATGCTCGACCTCGAGAAGCTCTAGGCTTCCATCATCATCGTATTGCCAAATACGAATGGAGCCCAGATGATGTATGTGACAAAATTAAAACTAATTAATAAAACTCAATCCTTGTTTTTCTTATGGAACTGATACTTGATTAGTTGAACATGTATCTGATATTCAGTCAAGTGGGTCCGCTTAATTACCAAATTTAGTAAATGCTATTTAACACGTGAGATTTTAGAAAAACGGCGCGTAGCACTCTGGAAAAGGTGTCACTATGAAACCCGCTTCAAAATCAGCATCGAGAACGCCCTCTCCTTCCCCCCTCCCCAGGCATAACAAGACCTCATTCTCCTTAAGTCTATTAATTAATTTCAGCGAAACCTTGAAAATATGCAGCATTGACTTTATAAAGAGGTAATCTGAGGTCATTGTATAGACCAGGCCCGCACTCAATCACCGTGCTATCACGTTGAACACGAATTTATAGGCTTTGGTTGATTAACACCACAGTTTTTTGATCGTATTTCATCTTATTTCAACAAATGTTCAAAACTCCTCTATCCTCATATCTAAGGAACACACACTTTTCCTATCTTTATAGGTCTTTCCCTTTTTTTTGTTTTTTCCTCCAATTTTCAAGCACCTTTGAAAATATTAGTGCAAAATTTCGAACGTTTTACAATGTGAGATTTACCAACCATACAACGAGTCAGGACACTAAGTCTTTTGTAAGAATCATAAGCCGATCAAAGATCAATAAGTATTCCCTCATGTTTTTCTGTATTTACCTATTATTTTAGCTACTTTTTCGAATTATTTGCGCGAGTCCTCATCGTTTTTGCAGGTATTCTTCGGAGACGCTCATTTGCGAAGTGGCACGTTCCGTGGTGTGTCACCCATCTCTCGATTCTATATTGAGGTTTGTTTTATATCCTCGGCGTGATAAACCGATAAATCAAGAAGGAGAGCGAGAACTATATGAACACTAAGGTTTATTTAGAACTATGTAATACGTTTCCACAACTTTGTAAACTGTCACTCATAAATTTTAAAATTCGAAAAAAATGTTCTCTTACAGTAACTCATACATCTATTTGATTGAAGTAGAACAACAAATTTTTATTGTTCAACCTTAATGGTGGTTTGTGAGGAGAGAGTGGTGCAGTGGTGGAGGTGCCACGATAACACGAAGGCCCTAATCAGTTTCCAGCCGCCTCTCAAGGCGGTAAATTGGTACCAGAGAAATCTGGATAAAATGACTAGCACTCATTTGGTGAGGAGTGGTCAATTTAGGTCACTGTATAGACCTCGCGCTCATTTAACTACCTCCACGATATCACGTTGAACACAAATGTGTAGGGGCATCCAGCCACGGGTATTGATCAAAGCCAAAAGCGGCTTTCTATCGATTTTCCCTATTAAAATCATTGATTAACATTGTATTACTTTATTAAGCTCCATAAATTTATTGGAATATTAGCTTTTTATCGGGTTACGATTCAACGGATCTCGCTCTATTTGAAATTTTTTAAAAATGAATCACGTTTGAGTTTTCAACAACCTAGCAAATATATTGTTTTATATTGTTGTCTAACTGCATCATCAGCACTCAATATTACCTCAATTTCAGATGTCCACACACGACGTGTTTTCTAGAAAAGTATGGATTTTGCGACGAAAACCTGAAGTAAGTAGAACGCTAAGTTAAGTAGCACTTCAGCTATGGATTCGTCTCAATTAGACGATCCGATTAATCCGATTGCTGTGACGGTTTTCAATCCTTTCTTACCTCTTCTCCGACATCATGCTTTGGCCATATTAGCGCTGTTTTTACAACTGTCAATGTCTTAACATGTCAACAATATGAAATTTCAGCATAAACTCGCCAACCCATAGCGTCTGGTTGAATCTGGCCCTCTAAGTAACTTAAGGTGCTTTTGAAGTTTCTAAAATGGTGTTAGTCAAAAGCAGCTTACTTAATCACGGAAACGATTCGAGCGAATCTGGCACTTACTTTTGGTTCTTACAAATTTTCAACACGTATTATATATTCATCATTGCATCCAATGTAGTGTGGAAATCTCAGACGAAGTTAAATAAGTATCGTCATCGAATTGAAGGTGGTCTTCATCTCGATAGATATCTGGCAACGTAAACGTCCTTATTCTGAATACTTCCCTATTGTGTTATATTTTTAACACTGTTTTAGTGTTTTCTGTACAAGTAAATGTCTTAACATTCGTTCCAATCGTTTGTGAATGTCACTCATCCTCAATCGAGCTGCTGTTATAAATCCTGCTGCCTCATCAATCACTACAACTGAGAGCTTCATCGTTCGCCTATAGACGCTTTTTTTTGTTTTTAAATCAAAATAAATCATTCAAGCTGTTGAAACAACCCGTGTAGTTTTTGTTGTACTTTCCCCATGTTGCAAATCCCATATGTTTCTCTGTTTGTTGCATGTTTTGTTTGCCTTGAGGTACTAGTGTTAATGAGTGATGGAGAACAACTACGACGTCAGCGAGATCCATCATCAATTTGAACAATTAATCTTCTCGTAATAATAATTTTTACGTATTTTTAATAATATTTACGCTGAACAGTAGTGAAATTTTAACTAAACATCAACATTTTAGGACTTCTGGTAAGCTTCTGTGCAATAATGATATTTTATAAACTTTTGGAAGCTTGTCAATGAAGAATTTGTCAAATTTGATAGTTTTCCCATATAGCAATTTGTGAAAGGATTACCTCATTTGGAAATCCATCAAAGTAAAAAGAAATTCCCTCAGAATCAGGATTTTTTTCATTGAGTTAATGACGAAAATAAGTTAGATTATTTGTAACCTCATAGCTTTGCATCTCATGCAAAAATAACTAATAGTCTAGTGTTATTTCATCACCAGATCCAGACGACGTCTGAGCAACAGTTTTAATTCATAAGAGTCTCGAATTCATTGTGTTGTTGTTCTGAACTTGAACCTTCCAGCAAACCATGCGTTATGTCATTAGGTGTTTCTAGAATATAATTTTGACCTACATTGAGGTTTCATTTGAGTATTATTAGTATTGCAAAAGTCTCAGAAAGATATCTAGAGTTGTTCCTGGTGATGATGGTGATGAAGTTGAAACTACATTGTTGGCGAACTTTCATGACAGTTTTGAACAAGTATCTATCAACGTTTCAATATTCTCTCATGAGAATACGATTTTAGCCTACTGATTTATCAATGACGAATAGAACGGTCAGAAGATAAATCGCAGGTTTTTTGGCACTTGTACAATCTGCTCTTCAGCTTATCATTGTCTTTTTGAAAACAAAACTAACAAAAAACTTCCTACTACCTCAAAAATTGGTCACTCAACTATCAAGTAAAATTGACTAGGTAGCATTCTTGCTGTACTGTTCACATCTAATAGATTCACAGTCTTCACTCAACCTTCCCTCACTGTCAAATACTCTCTAGTGATTACGTACCGAGCATTGATTTGAAAAAAAAACTGTGTTTTCGAATTGTTATCACCAGCACGAGTCAGAACTTCGAGTCTTGTCGTTCAGAGTAATTGAGACGTCGGGAACTAGTTATTTTGTCATGATTATTAATATTGTCTGTCTGAGAATTGGACCGACAATCAGCATCATATATACGCTGCCTAAGACAAACAGTAGGCAGTACTAGCTAAGCAGTGTTTGACTTCTGGAAAATTGATGCTGTTAGTGGAACGAAATTGATAAAGCGTTCCATCTGCCTCATATCAGTGCACCCTTTTTCATAATCTTGATATTGTGCAAACATATTTTTCCTCAATTTCTAACTCCAAACGAAAATATTTAAGATTATTTCGATATTAGTTGCAATTACAGAGTATAACGAGACTTGGTGGTGCACAACAATCTAGACGGGGGGCAGTGTACCGAGACGAACAGGTAAGCAACGAACAATAAGGAAATTATTTACATAACTTCTACAAGTGCTTCTCCCTTGCTATCATTTTTAGAATTAAAGGGCTTACGTTAGCACGTAAGGCACTGTGATTTTTTTAAACATCGAATTTCCGATGATTTGTTTCTGTGATAGATCAAATATTCTTAACTCCTTGGAGTGATGTTGGCTGTAGTAAATGTGATTCCACTTAGTCAGCCCTCATAACAAAACAAAATTGTGCCTAAGCAAAATTTATGGTTATACTCTTTAGAAACTAGCTTTTCAGTAGTAGATTATGTAATTCTGCTCTCCGTTCTGACATATCCATATATAATTCAATGAAATTTCTAGAGAAGAAGATTTTTGACTGGCGCTGAAATGAGAACTCGCAACCGTCCATCATGGTCGTCTACTGGAACGAGAAACCGGCACAATAATCAAACTCCCAATGCTCAAATTAATCACCTACGTGTTCCTCAACCACGAACTGGATATCCGTGGTTCAACGAAAACAATACTGTAAACAATAAGATTAGAGATGAGACTCAACGTCGCCCACTCGAATGGAACACCAAAGCGGAAGTTTTGAAGCAAACAACAAAAGTACATGGAGATGTTCCTCGGACTAGGTGTGTATTATGTGGTATTTATCGAACATCAATATATTTCTTAACTCAAGTATAGAAGTGAAATTCTCATTCTTATAAGTACATGAGTGCCATGAATTTGAAAAAAAAAACATATTAGTAGCTTGAAACCTATGTGAAGCGCGTTGTAAGCATGTCAAGAGTCCGATTTACATCACAATCGAACAGATAGTACTCCGAGCGTAATGAAAAGGTAGCTCTTTAAACTGACAGTACAGAACAATTGCAATAGTATTGGACCTAGCCTTTTTTGCCCTAAATCTGCTTCATGTGTGCGTCCAGTCGGGTTCGGAGTTCGGTAGCCGTTAGGTTTGCTCGAAAGTTGAGTTGTTGCACCTCAAACTTGGGTAATTAAACCTTTATTTAAACAAGTAAAATATTACATCAAAACTACAATAACGACAAATCAAGAACATACATAATCCTAGAGGATTTGTGAAAATGACAAACAACTTAATAGTAAAGGTGAAAAGAGGCTGTGTCAGAGGTAATGAGATATAGATTATATAGGAGTTGGCGGAGACTAGAGATGTTGAAATAGTGTCCCTTACCAGAGGCTAAATGACTTTCCCTTGCATGTAATTCGAGTGATAAAGAAGAGATTACTCAACAGAATATTCTCTACACTTCGTGTATATCAAGCTTTGATTGCTTATCATCCAATTCTATAAGAAGCTGGCTGCGAGTAATTGCATTTAGTATGATATCTAGCTAATTAAAGATAACGAACATGTTAGACTCGCTCAGAAAAGAAAGAGAATTATTTTTTCTTTCAGAGAACGTACACACGGTCGTCGTGTTATACCAAAGATTGTATATACAGATGAGAACGATATACTTTACGAACCGACAACCGAAAGGTGTGTGAAGTTCATAAATCCGTTACATTCTGATGATTTTGTACGTACGTAGTGTCGAAGAAGCTTGAAGATGATCATTCTGTTTGCATTACTGTTACTGCTACTGTTTTTGAATAGCATTGTACCTTATCGAGACAGCTATTCATCATTGAATATTCTACTCTGCAACGAAATGCTTTTTTTCCTTATATCTGATATCCAGTATGGATTTGTAACGAAGGAAATCTCTTCGGAATTCCATGGAGCATTCAAAATTACTTAGAATAAACATAAAAGAATAAATAATGAAAGTTGTAGGTAACTCGAAACAATATTCCATGTGCCACTGAGAGACGTGGTGACTTTTATCTTAACTGGAGAATGAACAAGAAGGTCAGAAAGAATTGTACTATCTACATCTACGAACAACACAGATCTAATCAGAACAATCTTCAAGCCTTCTAATATGAAAGAGACCTGTTTGTAACAAATTTGATAGACCTCACGGATTTTTCAGCGTTGAACGACAACGCGCCACATCTACGACTACAATAAATCCATACTACCGAAAAAATCACAAAACAAGCCATTATTCTACACCAAATCAGTCGCGTGGTGTGAGGTAAGCGCCTCAATGAGTCCTATGTGAATAACTTGTTATATTTGTTGTTTAACTATTTGTTTCTTTCACATAATAGATATCAAAGAAAAGAAATCTCGGATAATATTTTTGCGTTATTCTGAAATCTATCACAGCTATCAAACGCGAGCAAAAATTCAACACTAGTTACGTTGCTAATAGACCTCTTACCTCCTCAATTACGTTTGAGTTTATTTTCAATAGCTCCATTAATGAACTAGTTATACAAAAATATGATCTTCAATGGCAAGATATTGTGGTTACTGTAGATGTTTTCCAACCTTGTGATTATGTGGTCGCATCTATTCGCTTTATTTCAATACGTATTTTATCTTTCATTCCGAACTTTTACGGAGGGAAAAGCTCATCATAACTCATACTACAGTTTACAGCTCTGTTCATTAGATATCGATTAATAAATGACATTTTTGACATTTATCAGGAATGTTCTAAATTGCAGCCAGGGAATTGCGGCTTTTCCAATGGAATCCTTATTCTAAAAAAACTTCTATTTTTTTTTAAATAGTACAAGGAAATTTCTATAATGGTGGTTATTTTCATAGTACTGCAAAAATACAGTAGATATTACTTTTTTGATGCATTAGTTTACTCTTATAGACTTATTTCGATGAGGTAAAATTGTACTTTCGAATACTACACGATATTTGCTGACAACAAAAGGAATTGACAAGAAAATATGATTCTTTAATGTTATCGATTTTAGTGATTTTGAAAACAAAAGGACATCTTTCCATGAGAATTATCAGAAGATATTGAAGCAGAGAAGAGTGAGTAAATTAACATATTTAAAAATATATGTAGTACATATGAGCAATTATATTCATCAAACAACTTTTTTTTTCAGTTAGAAGCGACTAAACGTCGTGCTGAAGGGGTACGAAAGTGGAATGAGCAGATGATGACAGCTCACGGTAATTTACCTAAGCAGAGAAAGAGTTATACTTTAACGAAACATATCGTAGAACAGCTAAGTGGGAAGTACTGCTTGATTGTTACACAGGATCTATTTCCATTCCAATTCGGAACTCAAACCAAACCATCCATACATATTTCCAAGCGTAGTACCGACTCCTGTCTCACGCCATTATAAAGCCAAACGATACTACATCGTCTTCTGCTTTCTGAATATAGAAAGAATACATTTCATCCTAAACATTACGTGTTAGTGAAATGATTTTGAAAAACGGCTTATTAGAGATCTATGGTACTGCTCGGATTATTAGATTCATTTTCGAAAAAGTTTTTTCGTTGTTGAGCATGAAAATTTTTAGAACAAAAGGCTTACACTCTACAAGGAACAGCTACTGAACGACAAATAACAACAAACGAAATATTGGTTAGATTTTGTTTACAAATATGTTTCTGTAACATTCATGCTTATAAAGAGTAACTAAAAATGTTGAATGTTAATTTTTAACCACTAACTTTCGAACCTGTCAATTCCTAGTATGATGTGCATTTTGAAAAATTCATTTAACACCCCTTATAACCTCATTGCTCAGTTTGGACTAATGGTTTTTTTGGTATTCAAAATTAATTAAATGCTCGAAGAGTTTTGTTAGATCAACATATTTTGTCGTTTTCTCCCTATTGATACCTCAAAACTCGGATGGCTCTACTTTAAGTATAGCGCGAGCTCCAGCAATATTCCTTTCGTTCCTTTGTCGCGCGACCATCGTCCATGGTGCAAGCTCTTCTGCGTATATGGTGACACTGGGGCGACGACGTCTTGGTGGTGTAGCTTTAGTTCTCTAGATTACCTGGGATAGCCTAACTCAGACGTTTTTATGGTCTTCACTAAAGGTTAGTTCACCACCTACCTTCATGGATCAAAGGAATGGGCGCCATTGTGACTTTATTTACTCAAGATGGGGTTATTCTCGATAGGGTAACTTTTGGTTGAGTTTCCATTAACAACTAATTTTCTATGGCTAATTTTCTATGGATCACTCCAATTCTTAAAGTCATCACATAACCTTCAATTTCAAAGATCGTCAAAAATCTTCTAAGAAAACACAAAATTGAGTCTAGTCTGAGTCTAATTATGCTCGTCGGTACATTTACATTTACATTTCGCACTAAAAGAAAATACTAAGGTTCCTTTTCAAATTTAAACTGAATTATGTATATTTTCAGGATGACGAAGTTACACGCGACGTTACAAACAACGCTAAAGATATACCTTCATATCCAGGGTAAGATAAGATATCAATGCATGACTTTCCTCAATAACTTAATAACTTTTTATACCGCCATAAAATGCAAAGTGCTAGTGTTTGTCTTAACAAGCTTAACAAAAAAAAAACCTGTCCTCATGAGGTAATTCGGTCGTAGTTCAGAACATAGAAGACAGCCAATTATATTCTTGGCTACCTCAGTGACGTACTTGTGCAGAATTTGTTGCTGAGATTCTGAACAAAACCTATTAGATGCTCTACAGTACAAAAATATATTCAGTATATATTGTTTACTGAGTTACATTTCAACTAAATTCTATCGTTACAGTCGTTTACCTGCTCCACGTGAAACACTTAAAAAAGAGTTAGAAGATTTTACAAATTGATTTTGTATGTATTTGTATAAGCTCTTTCGTTTTTTTTTGTTTACATCTCAAATCGATGTCTGCCTATTCGTTCTGCCATCATTGATTCTGGTATGAGTACTACACTGCTATTCAAATGATTATGTGTTTTTTTTTGACCTTTTGACATTTATTCTCCTCATAATGTATGTGTACTTTTCATAGGAGGTGTTGTATACTCGAATTGATGAACTTTTGCTTCTCTAAATCATAGATCACTTTTCATTATTCGCTCAAGTTTAAGCTTTAAAGGAATTTTTCCGTATGAATGAAAAATAGTCTGGTTAAGATTTTCTTTGCGACGACAAACATTTGAACTCATGAGTCAAAATTTTTCAGCTATAATATTGAGTTTATAATAAAAAATGATCTATTCTCGAATATGAATATAAACGTTTTGCTAATTTTATTCCCTTAGGTGCCATTCATTTCGCGTGTTAATTTTATTATATCGTCTTTATTATTTTATTATATATATATATTCATTTTTTTTCTGATCCTTACGCAGATCAAATTGATGGATCAGATCATTTCTGTATGAACAATTTGATCGTATGATTAGAAACGTAAACAACATAAACAAACATTGTACTATCGATATTTTTGTGATTTCTAAACGAATGCTATTGTCTATTGTTTACTATTTGTGTGTTTTTCTTCTCTTCAACTTCATGCTTTAAATATTTATATGGATGTATTTTGTTTATTGTAGTTAGAATTGAGGTGGTTTTGTTTTGTACTTGTTCAACCTATAAGAATTTTGCTGATCTTCACCAATAAAATGCTTTTGCTTGATTGAGTTTTGTCTTTGTTCATCTCATAGAATGAATATTTATTCTAGAAGTTCCATTTTCTAAAGTGTTTTTATTTGTTGAAACAATACGATAGAAAAGTATTTCCTCTGATTGTTTGGAAGGTTTTCATTTCAAAACTTTTTTTCGTTCGCATGTTCCTTGTTCTATTTTTGTCTGGTTTGAGTTCCATAGAGTATTCTAGTGAGTTCGGTTCACTCTCGAGCTTCATCGAACAACATGATCCTTTGCTGAGTCATGACAGAGTAATCGTGTTGACATAGTCTTTCTACAATCCGTTCAATGCCCACTGGAATTCAACCAATTACAGCTTCTATTCATCATCGTTCATCGTTTATAGGCATCTGTTCAACCCATCTGATCTTCGACAGCTTGACGTGTACGTTTGCGTTAATAACCATTTCTCATTGGCGTCGGTCAGAACTTTCGATTTCTTTTGGCTCTTCTGGGATACAAAAAAACTCTGAGCATCACTTTCCCGAAGGCACGTTGAATTTTGATTAGTGATCTTCCATTCTGCTTCGACGTGAAGCTTAAAATTCCACAGATGTAGAAAAGATTAGCTCGTCACTTTACGCTAGTTGTCCTCTATCAAACCCTCAATGCTCTGGTATATACCTCAAACTGCTCGTTTGTTTTCGTTAAGCTTTGATTACATGTCATTTGACTTCACGCCATAAATACACATAGCATTAGCTTTTCAGGGCATTTTTTTCTACTGGGTGTGAGTTTGAGATGTCAACAACGTGTCTTTTCGTAATGGACGTCGTTTTCATGAACTTCAACTGATATAAATTTTCCCATAACTACCATCAAAACTGGCCAACATATGTTTTGTTTGATTGATGTTTTGTAGAATGAGTATCACATGATGTAGAAATGATGATGATATCACTTTCTACATTGATAACAATATCGCCATAGAATGAGGAAAACCTCATGGTCTTTTGTACACTCGTAATATCCTAGTCAGTATCGGGATGGAGTAAACATGGTCCACTGTACTGAATTCTTCTCAAGATCCTTCTTCTCCGCATGGTTTTGCCTCGTCTCATTCTCTGCCAAACTTGTTAAAAATAACTTTTGGAAAATTGATAGCTAACGGACAACAAGCTCATTTGGTGGTCTCGTGAATGTTTCCCTTTCTATGTAACGACACGATTTTGCTAGTGTTCGATTGATTTGAATACGTAGCATATGAAAAGTCATCCCAATGAGTTATTGATGAGGCGTAATGATAGATCCTTCATATCATCTGGCGCAATTATATCCGATCTGTGTACTTATTCACCAGCTACACGACATGTTGGATTCTGAAGGCAGGATTTTCGAAGTAACATAGTTGTAGTTAGTTTAATTGTATTTCTACATAGATACAATCGATTGTGGCTTTCAAAAAGATCCAACTAGAAAAACTAGGTCAGCTTCTTCATAGTCGTAATGGAAGCAGTAACTGTTTCACTTTGACATCAAAAGAAATTCGTCCTGGTCTTCCGTGTGGTAGAGCTTCAAGTAGCGCTCCGAATGCTCTTCCTACCCCAAGCTGCTTCATTTATCACCTCTGGTCTTTACTGTTTAGCTTCTCTTATCGCTTCTCTTTAAAGTTGGCAACTTCAAGCGTTAGTTGGTATTTGCTATCGGTTCTACGTTGAAAAGTAGCATTCTTTGCACTGCCGTGAAGCTGTTGAGTTGTCAAGTTATATTTCTTATCAATATTATCAGTAGCTGTATAGGTCATCAGTGGCTGTATAGGTCATCATCATCGGTCAGTCCGATGTCATCTTACTTCAAGTAATATAAATATAAGTAATACTAAAAGGTACGCAGAAAGAATTCCTCAACGAGTGATCCAGGTTGTATTCTAGCATTGATGCTTTCTCCCTATATACATTTAATTCTTTGTTATAGTTTTTTTACGTCCTTAAAGTATCTCATAGCAAGTGACTTTACATGTACTTGCTCAACTATTGGCTTCCGAACCAGCTGATCAAAAGCGCAAATGTTCAGATATACAAATAGATCATTAGCATTTCGAAATCTTTGTTAGGCAATAAATTGAGGGACTGGTAAAGTGCATTTTTTCAACATTTGGAATTCCCGCCCACTTCCTATGTAAACATTCATAATAACCGCCTCCTCCATAGCCTTCACTTTTAATCTCAATCCTAACCTCATTTCATCCTTTATAATTGACTAGTTATTGTTGCCTCATTAAATAGTCAATATTCGCTATGCTCATTCTAAATATATTATAGTATTGTTAGTCTTAATTTATTATTTTCGACGACTTACTATTAGAATGCAGATTCAATAAGTTACGTTTAGGCTTAAACTTCAACACACTCACAGACTTCAACCTCCAAAATATTACTACCAGTGAGTTCAATCTGATATAACAAGGACAAATTTTGATCTGGTGTCCTCAAAATCGATCTTCTTAGGAAATGCAATGCAATTCAGTAATTGTTGACCAAGTTGTTGCCTTGAATCTTTGCATGAATGCTTTCAATATACTGTATATATAATTTTGTTTTTTTTAATAAATTTACTCTATAAGATTTTTTGAGGCTCCTATAACTCGTCATCTAATGGTTGACGATTGTGAATTGATGTTATCGTCTATCGTGAAACCATGTCAATCAGATGCGATCTTTCATCGCAGTCATTCCAGACCGAAGCAATCTTGTAATATTCGTCGTGACTTTGTGGCTGAGGTGCTGCAAGGATATCCAACCTCGAATCATTGTTCGCAGTTTCTGCGTGGTTCCAGACCCATCAAGCACGTTACTCCTTTTTTAATCCATAGATTGTTGGCAGATAAATCTGGAAAAGATAAGAAGCACTGTCTCGATAATGTGTGATCGGCTCAAATCCATTTATAGATCAGAGTCACATTCAATCATTGCTACGACATCGAGTTGAACGACGAATGCGTAGACGCATCCTACAAAAATTCACCAACACTAAAATATATCTGATTTTAGGTCAACGATGATCTTGTTATGTATGTTCTAATATTTTTTTATCTTATAATAAGTTCGTAATACCCCTAATGATGCTGATTCGGCTGCGGAACGCTGGACCTCATGTGGGACTCGAACCGTACTTACTTTTACTTACTTATCCGATCTGCTTTGCTCATTCATTACACTACTGAGGCCCTCGACCTACACGACCACTGATACTAATTGGGTACCTTATCACCACTCGTTCGTTAATGGTACGAGCGTTGCAGAACCGGTGAGCCCATATCGGCATTTCTTCCATTAAGCCGATAATTATAGGATTTTGTTATGGCTCTTGATAAGAAGTGATTCTGCATAGAAAATCGCAATCACATGATAAATATCATTTATACTTTGCTGGACTTTTTGACTCGAGGTATCAAATAGGACTTCAACAACATCTCGGATCGAAGTTTTAAAGGAGGCAACAACGCCGAAGCTTCAGCGTTCGCCATAAAACCACCCATCTATTAGAATTAACGTAAGTAGATCATCAAGAATATATCTCAGAACAATTAGTGGTTTCGCAAGTGTAATAATCAATCGAGCAGAAAATAGGCGTACATTGTGAAGAAAAAAACTAATCATTGCAAATTGCTAACGCATTTTAGAACCTCTATACCTCATTTATGTGAAAAAAAATCGCTTAAGAACGTATTTTACTCAAATACCTAATAATATATCTTTTCTAGGAGGAATAATAGATTTGACTATAATTTAAATGATTTTTCTTCGAGTTTCATAATACGAAATTTATCGCCTAGAGGGATTGTAGGTAAAGGACGTAGTATTTTGTAAACTCTGTAAACACTCACACCATGACTCATCTTCATTAAACTTTTATCAGTTGGATTTCTTATCAACTTATCAGTTTAGAATATGTTTCTTAGAATATCAAACATTACAAAGAAGTGGAAAACTATAGACAACTTTTTTCACGGGGATTAAAACTTAAAATAGTCGAAATTGCTGTCGTTTTTATCATCCACGTGCAGTCGCAGGTGTGTAGTGATATCCTGGTTCGAATCCGCTTCCAGATGAATCAGACAGTTCATTCCTTTATGGTCGATGAATTGGTATCATTGTAATCTGAGAACATAAGCAGCACCGACTTGATAAGGACTGCTCATATTAAGATAAAATATGAACCACTCGTACTCAATTTCCTCTACGATGAAATTCAATATGTAGTACATCCAACGAACGAACACAAGCGCTATAACTCATCATGTCCTGCATTATTTGGTTTCATTCTAGTCCTACTAGTCCTATTCCTGTTCTTCTTCTAAAATGTATAACTAATCAATTTGTTGTTATCGTCTGTTTGTCAAAATTTCTACATCGTATGCATGAAATATGAACGTGTAATTAAACGTGGCATTTATTAATCCATGGGGGATTTTCGTTTATTGAATTCATCATGTATTCAGCTTCATCATGATGTTGAATCGTTAGATGATTGACATAACAAGTGCTCTATTCACTTACTTTCATCAATCAATATCTATTGAATAAATGCTGCTCATCATTTCTTATCAGCAATGAATTCTCATTCTGTCCAACGTACGGCACTTTTGTAATCGATATTGTAGTGATATGAATTTTCTGTTATCTGATATCTTCACTTCCTTTATCATTCTTTCCATTCTTATAAGCGTGTAGAATTTTGTTTATTTGAAAGAAACCAAAAATATACCGTACCATCCACCACCACGTTTTGTTCTTCCATAGTTTTTTTTTTTGATTTTATATTAACTGTCTTAACAAAGATAATTTCCTTAATAATTTAGATTTTACTCATTGTTTCTTTAATATAGAAATATTATCTGTATCAATTGCTGTTTGTTTACCTCACACTAAACAGATTTATATGCTCTAGACGAAGAGAATATTCTAGAAATCCTACACTGCTCCTGATATTCCTCTTCATATGGAAATCAGAATAACCTATAAGCAAGAATTTCGTTATTCCTTCGTATTTTGTTGAGGTTAATCGATTTTGAACTCGTTAAAACATTGTGTATCATGACGGTATCGAAAATAGAGAATTCTGGTTTCTTGGATGGTCCGTCCTCACGCGTAGTAGTACTGGCCCCAGCAATCTTCCATTCGTTTCTTTCTCGCATGATGGTCAGTCATAGTGGTAGTCTTCTTTATATATAGGTAACACTGGCGATGTTTTGTTGGCGTACCTTTAGTTTCCTGGACTACTTGAGATACCTCTAATTATGCGCTCTCATGCTTTTCACCACAGGTAGTCACCGGTCTTTATGGATAAGAGGGATGTGCGCCCTTCTGACCTCATTATATTAAGAGATTGGCGATTCTTGATAGATTTGCCCTTGTTTGATTTCCATATCAAAATGGGAATTCTAGAAGCACCTACCACCCATTTTGAGAGGAAAATAGCAAACCAAGATTCACTCAAGTGTATTCGAATAACTCAAAGCAATTAACTCAGTCATCTTCTTCTTTGTGTTGAATGTGTTCTAGAACAGATAAAATCCCTATTGAGTCAATTCCTCTCTTATCTAGAAAGAAATCTTTAATACAAATTACTTATCAGATGTACTAAAAAAATTTTCCATTCACTCAATTGAATGAAAAAAAGCACGACGAAGTTATAATGAGTCAATTATGGACAAACGTACGCTGAACCATTACGTAATCCTTTTCCGATATTCTGTTGAGTTTTTTTTACCTCTTCCGATTACATATTGTGCTGGAGTTAGACGATTTATAATGTGAAATTTTGCAGAATGTGCGGAAATTTTCACACATTTTCTTTTGAAAAAATTTCGTAATCATTTATAATGATATTCTTAGTTAATGGATGGCTCTTAAAGAGGTTTTTTTTAAGTCAGTAATAATCTAACACTGACCTCATTTTCATAACTCCATTTTTTACTGCTTTATTTTCACTTCGGTACACAATGGAGCTCCCTCGTTCATCTAACGTCCTCAAAATCTTTGATAACACCTCAACAATTGATGTTGTTCTGCCTCAATCATCTTGTTGTAATCTATTTAAAAAGAACCACATTTAATAATTAATCAATCCTCTCTGAGCGTACTAAAACATTCTTCATAATTTAATGGCTTGATATTTTATGAGCTTTTGTGAAAATTTTTGATATTTTCCCTCCCCGAATCTACGAGGATAATCGAATTTGTGGATCAAAACAACGCGGACAATCTAAGTAGAGATCATTATATCTTAACCTCTTGAATTATTGGATTTCAGGTGTTAGGAAAAAAGTTAGCAGTCATCTGGTGATTCTATTCAGTACTCCTCTTCCATGTTGTGATTAACAACTGGATGCCATTTTTTCAACTCAAATTTCCCTTAAAACTCGATTCCAATCATGAGAAGATAATTTTCGACAGGATATGAAACCTCATGAATTGAAATGTGTGTTAATACATTTGTAAAGCCGGCAAGATTTCGAAAGAATCTAAAGGACCTGATTCAGTTCTGCACGAACTAAAGTATTTTCTTCACAATTCGTCCATCCCTATACTAAGATTTTATTGCCTTAGGACATTCTTTATAGAAATGTTCAATGTGTAAATAAGACAAGAGAGCGATAGGGATGAAAATAATGCGATTTGAGGACATCTATAATGTCAAGAGAGCGAGTAACTACTAACTCCACAAGTAGAAGTAATCCCTGCGTCGCAATCGCCCGCCATTTCATACAACCCAACACTGGTGAGGTTGAATGCGAATTTTTCCCGTTGACAGCGAGCCTCATTCATCACGATTCAGTTATTTCCGATAATACGATTATCTACAATATTTCAATGTATATAACATAAACTGACTAGTTGACTATTTTGTGGTTAATCGATGCCATTATGAAAACCGCAACGAGGCGTATTCATCCTCAATCAATAATGTATAGTAGTAGTTGTAGCAAGTAGTCTCTCGATAACTCCATAATGACATTAGGATAGAACTCGTAGATGTTTGTTCTATCTGAATAACAAGGAGGAAGGGCGACAAATAGTAATGCCACAATCGAATTTGTACTCAGTAATGTTAATGACAAATCTGATATCTAACAACTGATATGCTAACTACATGACCTTTTGTGTATAAATATATCATTAAACTTTCTCATACATTAGGTGATCAAAGATGGCGATGTGTTTACCTCCATTGACTCTTTCATGAGTATTTCTGACGATCGAAGCCTTATTCTTCATATCGAATCGTGTAGTATTTGTTCGTTCTATAATTCTGAGGTCTATTGTCTAATGTCAATAGTTCT
Source organism: Dictyocaulus viviparus (assembly GCA_000816705.1). NCBI lineage: Eukaryota > Metazoa > Nematoda > Chromadorea > Rhabditida > Metastrongylidae > Dictyocaulus > Dictyocaulus viviparus. The sequence continues at coordinate 368,999 of KN716151.1, read as the reverse complement.
AGCTTTTTATGTTCAACAACACTTGAAGCTTTCATTTGAAATTCATTAAACAAGCGTTGACTCTGCAAACACTGAGGTTAATGGGTATTGCCAATTTATGAGAACAACTTTATTATGTGAAAATCGGGGGGATGGAGAAGTTTAGTTAGAATCTCTGAAATAGAATTACATTCTCAGAACTCTATTGATTAGACTCCCTGTAGATGACGACATTAATGGAGCTTCCATTATATTTATATAGAAATAGTATTGATTGACATCACTTGAGGCTTTTGTATTTGAGTCACTCTTTATTAGAGTTGATATCGTCCATAGTTGTAACGAGTTGGCCGCAAAACTCAGAACTTCAGGCGAGACTCAAACCCGTACTTACAGATATCTAATCAGTCCTGATGATCCATAACACTACCGTGGCCCTTGCTCTACGACCCCTCAACGTTCCACGGAGTTGATATCGTTGTAATCAATAATGCTTACTGTATTCATTTTTTTAGGTATTTAGGTTCTTTAGCTTTCACAAGGAATGATGCTACGGCATTCTGTTATACTTACAGTAAGAACGAAGAAATTTAGCCTGAAGAGATTTTTGATGACCTCCATTATGAAATTGACTCCATCCATTATGACTCCTTTCATTTTTCTCAATAACGCTTCTCTTCTTTGTAACTCCACCTCTTCTAAACTTCATTACGCTATCATTTGACCTTTTTCTATACAAAACGATTACATCCGTGAACATCGAAGTTAATCCATGAGAGGAAAATTCACGGAATTCAACTAGTATAAGACTTATGAAAGACGAGAGGAAATTGACTCAATATCTGTAGTTCATAATTGTTTCTGATTTTTAGGTTCGGACAACATACGATTTCTAACAACCTCCTACCTATTTTTAAAAATCAATAATTTTTTTTTCACAAAATTGCGATGGAAAAGAAATTAAATTAATACATTTTTCTCTTAACTCAGCATGATCTATGATCAATTCGTTAGATTTCAGCAAAGTAATTAGTATATATAAGTAGGCTTAAACATGTTCGTGTAATGAATCATGGGAGCTACAACTACTAACTCACTAACTCATCCTCAAATTTTTCCTCAATCGCATAACTTTGGTTTGTTCTAGATTGCTTCTATTATAAGCTAAATGAGAAAAATGAAACTCCTCAAACCTTATCATTGAAATCACCTCTGTGAGTACTTTTGAATGTCGTGACATTTCTGTCATTACGTTCTAATACTATAAAAGAAATTAATCAAAGATTAACTAATATCATAAGTGGTTCATATGATGTCATTGTAATTTTTCACCTCACATTACATTCAACGGGGCTAAAAATATCATCGGATGAGGAAAACATGTGTTTTTTTTCTATTACGGCCAAGTATTTACTCATTTGGAATTCTATTCTGTAGTATCCAACAGCCCTTATTTTCGTCGAAATTGTAAACACTACTGCTGTCGTTTTGCTCGTTAAATTTCGACTACCTCAACAAAAGCACTTGAGGGTAACATCCATTCAGCTCACAACATTCGATTTTTGATCCATCTTTGCTTGATCGATAAAATATATATCTATATATAATATACAAATTAATTCTATCACATCCTCAACTTCCATGAGGTAGCAGCGATATATTTTTCGTGAGTTTTCGTGAGGGAAAGAATACTTTAAAAATGTATTTTTACAACAAATTACGTGTTAAGAAAAGAAAAGCAATAAGATAAACATTAAAAATCAATCATGATGTTGTTCTTATTTATATAATTTTTATTTCTTTTATATCAGCTATAATATATTATAATAGTGTTCTATTATCCCTAATGCTGATGCTAAGCTAATCGAAAAACTTGTAACCTCAGGAGGAGGATGATTTACATCCTCAAGAGAGAAACTTGCAAACTCATTCATACATAAGTTTTTCTTTGAACTTATAGAAAATCAACTTTTCCATTGTATTTATTATGAAAATACGTTTTTCTTTTCAATGTTTTCGATTTCTGCTGAAAATCGACTATATCGATTGTTTTTCCGATTCGAACCTGTAGATGATCTTCTTGGATGAATCATCGATCGTTTCTCTATTCAACAAAACATAACATTTTATTCTATTCATTTGAAAGCTGCGTTATGTTTCACAAGAATTTCCCCTAAACATACTGATCGTTGAGAAATGAGGAGTGCAAGAAAAAAAAAGCCTCAATCAACCACATTGTCACTCCGTTGTTATGACAATCAAGAAATCATATATGTGATTATTCGTCTCATATGATATGTATTCTATCCGCTTACATTACATATTCGAATACTCGTTAATGAACTCACTCAATCACTCATCTGCATTTCATTCAAATCAGAACAACTCAGATTAATTCATTATAGGAAAAGCTATCAAAAAAAATCAATAGCCAATAATGTTGTAGAATTTTTATGATACGGCTTCGTTGTATGACTTTTTAAACATCTAATTACAGCTTAATAATTGATAAGCTATTAACATAAAGCTGAACACGTGACTACGGTACTCTGTTATTGATAACTTCGCAACAGATTGAAACATTTGTTCCGTGTTTTGAATGAAAAGCTCGGCTCCGTGATCGATTATGAGACTCGTTGTGTCGAATCGACGACTCACTCACTCACTGCTCTTCAACTCACCCCTTTTGTCATCGTTTTTAATCCGATATTTGACATGCAGACTTTTTGATATTTCAATGCTATTGATTTCTATCGCATCACTTCTGAAATTCCTACTTTTATTTGTCAACACAGAAGCTCTTGAATTAGTAAATGAATTTTTTAGGCAGATCGTTAAATAGGTGTTTCTTGTTTGTTCAAAATTCAACGTAACGATATGGATTAATTCCTTACGAATACGTCACACAATGAACTCTATGAGTCATGATGGTGGTTGAATGTGAATCTGGTTTCTACAACAACTGAAAGTGGTCTACTTCTGTCTACAAAGTCATTGCTTCCTCCTAACCACCCTATACCGTCACTGTCCAAACCCATAGAATTTGGAAATGTGTAAAGCTTTGTTCGTTGAGGTGTGAGATTGAACCAGGAGGGTTCGATCTAGCTTGTCGATACCCCGACATGTTTTACAACTGTGCTAAGCTTATCAGTATTAAACTCTACGCTCTATCCTACCGTAATCTATTGAATATTTATTCGGTAAGCGCTATCCTAGTAAACAAATAAACATAAACATATGTTTCCATATGAATGTTTAGTTGTTAAGAAAACGAAATCATGTTGATATTTACATCGTGTTTTTCATTTCTATTTTTATACCGTAATTCTAAACAAAATAATTCTAATCGTTTATTATATTGTTTTATTTACTCACTTACTTCCATTTCTGATAATAATCCATCAATTTTTGAATCATTTTGAAATGTCGGTGAGTCATCATTGGTTCGTATAAATTTGCCTCCCTCATGATTTCAACTATGGTGAGTTACACCGCGTGGTTCCCTCACGACGGCATAAAAGTCTTTGTTTGCTTTTCCTCTTCGTTTCGCACTTATTCTGATCGGCTTTTTTTTTTAGTTTTCATTTAATGAAATAAATGATTGAGGAAAATTCAAGAATATGACAAAATTCTGTCAATATGTGTCATCATATGTTTTTTATGTAGTGCTACATTAATAAACAACTGCTAAATTTGAGGGAAAAAAATCAATATGTCGTGAAAACGAAATCAATAGTGATTTTCATTATCGATTTTGGATAGATTCTTATTCTCTGAGAGAGAGAGATGTTGTGAGATATGTGAAAAGTGATCGATAATGAGTGAGTAATCCGTCGAAGATCTGAATATTTACT
>KN716151.1:350573-364662 GCA_000816705.1 Dictyocaulus viviparus | reverse complement strand
GAGATTTTTTCAGAGAGAGAGAGAGAGAGAGAGATGTTAAGAGATATGTGAAAAGTGATCGATAATGAGTGAGTAATCCGTCGAAGATCTGAATATTTACTTGAAACAATCTATCATTTCATATAATCTCAATGAACAATAAACATCCTACCATACGCTCAATAAACAACAAATATCTGATCTATCTGGAATGTTTTCTTTGGAATTTTTATGTTGTGTAAATAATCAGCTTGTGTTTCAACAAGCCACGTTTTGTAATACTTTGATGACGACCGTTACTGAATGCTTACATGAGTATTTTCTCATACTACTGAGATCCTTTCCTCAAAAATGAAGAAGTCTTTGGTTGTTTTTCTTTCGCCGCTTCTATCCTCCCTCCCTCTATAATGTCACTACTTTTCGTCAACATCTGCTCCTGTGGTTTTTTCTCCTATTCTCATCAAATAAACTTTGTTATGTTTACATTTTTGAGCACCATTGAACTCGAAATACTTTTCTCGGATACGATATCAGTAGAGAAAGATCGAAGATCACTATGTCAATACTTCTTACTACTAGCTAGTTAACGGCAAACTAGTTCGATACTTAGTTGTTTAGACTATCCGACCATATGGTAATTAGTGTGGCATTGACTTTTGTTTTTGTTTCTTTCTTTTTTCTATTTCTTCTAACGATTACTTTTTTATGAGAAGTGACGACTATGAAACTTATTCTTTGATAGTTTATCTCTTTTAAGCTCACGCCTATCAATAACTTCTCTCCGAGGTAAAATTTCCAACTAATGATGTTTTGTGTAAGTATTCTTTAATGTCTTCCATTTCATAGACAGCAAGAAAACTGGTTTTATGAAAAACACTCATGCATCGTCATTGTCGCTTATATGCACTAATCATTGCTATTCCCTCAAAGTTAATCATAGTTTATTAATACTAATAAAACCACATTTATATTTTATATTCGCTAAGCATTTGATTGAGGCTCGTGGGGCGGGACGTGACGAATGCCGGCGGCATAAACACTTCATCGTTTTTTTGTTTATTTACTATCCATGTAAACTCGTCCTAGCTCTTGATTTTGACATTGTCTGTCTAGTTTTGCATAAGTGCCGTCGAACGATCTAGATTTAACAACTGAGGGAACTAAACCTCTGAGTTCGGAAGAAAACTAAAGCACATAGGTCTGGTATGTTTAATTTGTCTAAATTCACAACATTAGTCAATATCGTAACTATTCGATAGAAATAATATAAGCTTTGGTGTTGATGAATCTCTTGTGTCGGTATAAACCTACGCATTCGTGTTACAACGTCATGTCGTTGAAGTGGTTGAATGTCAGTCTGGTCTATGAAGTGACCTAAGTTAACCACTCCTCACCAAGTCAGTGCTAGTTATCTTACCTCTTTAACTCCAGTATACTACCGACCCCGTAGGGATGGTGGGCTTGTGCACCTTGGGGGTGGCCACGAACTGATTCGGTGCTGTGTGTGACTGTGGCACCTCCACCACTGCGCCCCTTGTAAAACAAAGAAATAAAATGTATACTCAAACATTTCCCTACTAGTAAGCTGAATTGAAACTTCAGTTGAAAGGTCTAACGTGAAAATTATTATAAATTTAACGTTTAAAAAATATTTTATTGTCGTTAATTTGCTCTATTTCGAATTCGTGTCTGAAAAAAATCGATATCAGTTGTGTGTTTTTTTTCAATTACAAATATTTCATACTGTGACGAAGATTTTACACTGAAATATACGATAGTACAATTGCAAAGAAACACATCTTTTCTTTCGCAATATTAACGATCCGTTGAGTGAATGCAGTTTTTTTCCGGTTGTCCTTATGGTTTTCACTCATAGGAAGTGAGTCAGTATAAAAAAACAAAATGTTGTTTACCATTGTCAAAGCCAACAATGCACTAAGTAAATGTATCATCAATTTTTTATGATGTAAAAACAAACACGTTTTCCATAAGAAGTTCAAACTATCTGGAAGGTCTTAAAAAGTTTAATGGAGAAACCAACTTATCATTCCCTCAAAGTATACTGAGTCAGTCACAAAGCTTAAAACCTCATATTGAACACAAACGAGCATCTTAAACATGTTCCTTCCGTATAACTTTGAAGCTGAATGCAACATTTGAATTTCTGAACTCATTCCAATTATAGTAATAGTTGTTATTGATTTTTTTTTCTCATATTCCACTTTTTGTTTATAAATCCTAACGAACACTTCAAAGGATGCGCTATTCATTCGACTTCGTTAAGGATAACGAAAACGATGAAATTTATATTTTCTTTTTATAATGATTTACGATGATCGAATTCTAATCAGACGATAATCTCTATCTTATCAAATCATTTTGATATCAGTTCGTCGAAGTCGAAGACGACCAGAAGACTTGGATTGACCATGAAAGGAACGAACCTTTCTAGCGACCGACCAGCATTTCAAACGAACACGCTCTACACGTCCCAGCAATTCTCACCACCACTACAAAAGAGTTACGATTCAATAGGAACATGAAGAGATGTTTAACGATGTGGACGTTCATAACACCATTTGATTATGAGAGTTCTAGTAGAAGACCATATTAGTGCAAGTTTCTGAACTTCAAGCAATTATTTGATGTGCAGTACTTCACAATGGAGACGCAGAGGTGGAGGTGCCACGTGACATGCAGGCCCTAATCAGTTCCTGGCCTCCCCCCAGGCTTACCACGCCCACTATCCCTGTCGGATCGGCAAATAGATACCAGAGAAATTTGAGTTAGATATATAGTACTGACTTGGTGGGGAGTGGTCAACTCAGGTCAGGTTCGCATTCAGCCACCTCCACGATATCACGTTGAACACGAATGCGTAGGCGAATCTTGCCACAAGGGATTGATAAACGCCAAAGCTTATCCTGTCTTACTTCACATTCCTGTAAGATGTACTTTTAGTTTGCAAATTTTTCCATCGATTACATTCACAATAGGTGATAAACCTGATCATGACAGTATCATGATAATGGAACAGATTTGAATAATTATTAAAGTCTTAATTCATATGAAGTCCTCATTCAAGCTTTGACCTATCCACCTTGTGAGTGGCATATTGCTTTCTTTTTTTCTTCATAATTGATTTCTAGCTGTCTGCATATGAGGGAAACGGTTTCAGAGCTTCTTCATAGTGTTCATAGTCTATAGAAATAAGAATTTCATGGGATTCACTGTTTTATATTTATGCCGTCCCACACGAATCAAACGATAGAAACAATATCTTCTATTTCTATCTTTAGATTTGATCAAAGAACATATTGTATTGCTTTACGATGTTACAGATCTATATATATATATATATATGGTGCCTTTCTTTCTACAGTATGAAATAGGAATTCCATCTGGGAGTAATCATGAAACCTCAATGACGTGTGTGACTTGTAATGTTGAGGTCAATTGACGGACGCGGTCCACAGAACTCTTCCAAATGAATTCGAATTCATATCAAATGTCGACATATCTGTTTTAGATCGCTCTGATGATAGAGTGTTTCTTTTCTTTTCTACTTGTTTACTAAACTGATGACGTATTGCTGACTTCATTATCATGTAAGAGCAATTCGTGCACAAAAATCTCTTAGAAACACCTGTGTATTGTGTTGGTTTGAATCGATTTTGCAGATCAAAATATTACGCGTTGAATCTGCTGCTACGGTTTTGATTGAGTTAGTTTCCGTTTTGACTCACAAGATGCTTATATGCGATTTGTACTAGTCGACAGAGATTCCACCACTATGATTTTGTTTAACGTTCGAAATTCTATAACCTCTATTAATATTTGCCTCAACAGAATAACATCGAAACAGAGCGGGCGAGTCGATTGATTACGCGCACCGATCAAAGCTCATAGGCCGACCCCCCTTCCCATTTGGTGACTCCTCACTATACGGATTCAGTTGAATCATATACGTTATTACAATTCTTCAGTGAAATCTTGTTTTTTTCTTTCATTCTGCTTTATATTTTGTTGAAGAAATTCTACGGTAAAAGATCGCAAACAATAGAATGAAAACTGGATAGTTGTTTTTCTGAGTAACCGGATGACGTTTTTTTATCTCTGGTTGTTTCGTGTAGTACAGCATTACTTTATTCAGTAGGATGATTAAGTTATCCTCATTTTAGACTCGAGCACATCAGTTTTGGAACTCAGAATCAGTGAATAGTATTCTATTTGATGACAATTTGAACTCGAAGCTTTAAGTGATAGGTTTCGAAATCAGTTCCTCATTCAAAATAAAATTTTCGATAGTTTTTTCTTATAATTTTTAACTCAAGTGTTATTTCCAATTTTCACTATACGATGCCGTAAACAACGTCATCGTTTTCATTGTGATATGTTGTTGTGGTTTTGTAAAGAGTGAAAGTAAATGAATTGACATGAAAACATTTTGATTTGTTATTATCGCTACTGAACTCCGACTGATATCATCTCAAATATGTGAACCTCCGTTATCTTCAATCCAGGCCATTTTCACCCTCACCCTTACCCCCACCTCCCACCCCACCATTCCATCCATCCATCCCCCCAATTAGTATCGATACAGTATTGATTGTCGCTCAAATTGGCGTCGATGCCGACCGTCCATTCAATTTCGTTAGTTTACCCGTCTACAATTTCAATTGTCTATGTTTATCTAAACATTTAACAATATTATTTCCTTCCATATCATTGCCAAAAATAATGCGAAAAAAACTACACCTTTTGGATCGATGTTCATGTTTGAGGATTCTTCAAATACGAATTGAGCTATTCACGTAAATCCCTCAAGACGTTGAGTTAATGACAAAAACTTAGAACCTCAGGCTGGAGGGACGTCTTACGGATATAAAAACAAAAACAGAATAGATAATAGAAAGTAAATAATAAAAGCCATGAGTATTTACGCATAGCGAAGTTTGTTAGGTATTTTTCATTATCGACGTGGTAGTTCGTTGTTGAAAGCTGTTACAAATCGCATTGTTTATACCTCTGCTAGTCACATGATTATTCTGATACCAACATGTTTACACGTGTTGATTACTTATCACTTGGTAGAACACGATCATACCTGTAGACGGACATATCGCACAGATGCACTTACGTTTAAACAAATCGTATGAATAACTCGATCACTCATAATTGAGGCACTTGTTTTCTGAACTCTATTTTAGTTTTGAGTTATAAAATAGTACTAGATTGTTGTAGAGAAGAAAGACGAGTTATTTGTGTTATGAAATGGACTGATTCATTTCTCGAAGATTAACGGCCTCATTTGTTTTAATATGTGCTGAGGTTATAGAATGTAAATAACGAATAGAGAGCTACCCTTAGGGATATTTTTAACATATTTTAATGCTCATGAATTTCACGATGGATCAAGTAGCGAGAGAAGTAAACATAAGTGATCAGGGCAACAAATTTGTTCTTTTGATACGACAATCAATGTAGGCTAAGAATACTATTGCCTCTAGGCATTTTAAACTAATATTCTTAAAAAAATCTGATTGAATAAGATGAAGATCTAATTGAGTGCTCATTACTGCTAAAGAACAGTTATGTGACAAAAAATCCTTTACAAACTTCAGGCTAAATTAGTTCTTTTGATTATATGGAGATGTTCATTGAAGTAACGAGTTTTCAACGACTCAGATCTTAGGATTTTTTTTAGATGTGATTTCCTATATCTAATCAATAGTTTCTTTCATGGTTGTCATGTATTGATGTTAGCCTTATCTATGTCATTGTGACGATACACCATCCATTTGTCTTAATATCATGGTAGTGTTTGAATGAGAGAGTAGTCTATTGATAGATGAATTGAGAGGACCATTCTGTGGTTAATTGAGAGCTGCATGACCTTCCATGGATAATTCTTGTGTCATTTCACTGACGCATGGGGATGGAAAGCTTGATTATGCTGGGCCGGACTGGAACCTTTCTGTGCGTTATGTATCAATGGCAATGGATCCTACTTTCACTGCGTTACGTATTCGTTGTTCCCACGACTTGCCTATTTCCCTTAGTAGTTTGGGCATCAGCACGAATTCCGTCCGTTTAACTCTCGCTCAACCTTTGCTCATGGTGGTGGTCTTCTGGTATAGTAGCGGCGTACGGTACGGAACCCGTGTTTTACAATTCTAACTCGTATCCATTTGCTAATGAAGATACTTGACGTTGGCCACAAACACGTGCATTCAATCATCTCATTCATTCTTTTCATCACATGACCACCCATATGTGCAGTCGATGTATATTTTTGTGGATCTGAAAGATTGGATTTGTTTTGTAGATTTTAGTTACGCGTTTCGTTAAGTCCCTTAAATTTGACCAAACACTTGTCAGTATGGCTGATTACTATGTGCTCCACGTTTTTTGTCTTATACAGAGAATATATTTCGTGAGAAGATTCTTCACTATAATCTTTTAAGATTGTAAACTGCATTCTAATCTTACACTACATCCATAACAGATGCGATGTCCACTGGGTATCTCTTTATAGCTCAGCAATAATAGCATTGTCTGACCTATGTCTGTCGGTCATATTCCAGTACATTACCTCTGACCTTATTGCCTATCAGCACGAAGTCGCGACATTCTCCGCCTATTCTAAGCTTCTGCGGTGTTACCCCAACCACTCAATTGATTATGGAGGATTGACAGTCATGTTATACATAATAGATATAAAGGACGATGTAGAGAACCTTTAATGGGATGACGTGCGACGATCAGTTGAACGATTTCACATCATATCTATTATGGATATAGCACAAGGTTTGAGTTAATTCCGTAACATGAGGTATTAAAACTAGAGAATATTATTTATAGTGAAGAATATATTCTACACCGTACGTTTAAAGAAAACATTTCATGTAGGTGTGTAATTTCATGCGACCGTCCTGTTCATCTGTTAATCTCCTAGTCAAGATTTTTAATTGGCAATACCTATTCCCTCATATTCAATTGTGGACGAATGTTCTTTGTTCACCTGTTCTCGTTTTTCAAGTTGCATTACCTTTTACCTCATATTCCATTGTTGAGGAATGTTCTTTGTTCATCTTTTCTCGTTTTTCAAATTTCATATATTTTAGTATATTCTTTTGCTTTTTGGACGTCTTAATGTCTACTATTATTTCTTTCAAGGATACATATTTAGAATGATTCCATGTATTACTTATGATCAATGTTGTAGCACAGTTCTTCCATTTCGCTAAGATAATTCAAATTCGGAATGTTCGTTGTAAATGTTATCCGATTCAAATCACAGTTACTCTCCACAGTTTGCGTTTGCGTGTTGATAAGTGTATTGCTATGAAAATGTGATAGTGTTTCATTACAGACGAATGCCTATCCAGATACCGAAATCACAACCTCAACATCGTCACCATCGAGTTGACGCGCTTTGGGACAGCAACGCTGACAAATATCGCGTAGCCTGTCGATCTGTTCATGTGATGAGAGTGAGTCGTTTTGATAGTCGGAGAACTGTATATAGCTGTTTAAATACTTAGTTGTAATGTGAGATTCTGTAGATCTTTACGGTTTCCTTTAACGTATACCTGACTTGTCCTTACGACAAACGACGGAATTCTGTGTTCGCTCTGAAATAGCTTACGAAAGACATTCTAATTTTTCAAACTAATAAGCCAGAGCATTACATATAGCTATATTTATAAGATGTTTCTAGTGTAACTACTGTTTTGTTTCTAGTGTAACTACCATACAATTGAATACCAATAGTATAATGAGTGATGTGCAGTTTTATATTTGTAATTATTCTAGGCTACACAATTTATTGGCTACGGACAGCTGTTGGTTATAGGATTGTTCACTTTTGCATTGCTTTTCTTCTATGGAAAACATCTGAATGTATGTTGTAGCCTTAAAGTTTAAAAGAATCATGGTAGATTAGATTTTCTTTGTATTGATTTTGAAAGATTTTTTTCAGGGAGGACTACCCGAAGATCACTGGCTGGCATCGGCAGGTGGTCGCTATATTACTTCACTCCTCACTGCCGTATCTCTTCAATTATCCTTGGTTGAGCAATTTTTCAAATCATAATATTTGTAACGAAATAGCAGAATGTCTATTTCTTCAAGACTTTCAGTACAATAATGTTTCTATATTTATTCTCTTTAGAAGAGTTTTGATTAGTCATTTTTGAATTGATAAACAGTACAGGTCTTAATGATGCTTCATGGAGTTCGTTCTCAAAGGCGATCCTTCCTCCTTCCATTCATCATATTTGCTTCATTCGCTGTCTTCCTTGCTTTCATACAGGTATCGATTTGCAACAGTTTGAGATTATTGTATTTACAACTTCGATATGAAAAGATAGATACATATATGAAGATACGTCATACTACATGCATTTCTCGTTGAATGGTTAGTGTAACATATCAATTAAGGTATCATCTGACTTGGTCGCAGCATCGCAGTCACGTATTGGTGCGTCATCGGGACCGGCACTGCTCAGTCATGTTATCGGAATGTGTGTACATGTGTGGTGTGTCGCAGTAGTTTGGCGCTGCTACTGCTATTTGGGAGACAAAAAAGTAAGTGTTGAGAGAAGCCAACTATTGTCAATCAAATACTTGTCAATGCTTTTGTGGTTATTGCTGTACTGCTGTTTTTTGAAACAAGTAATTACAAATACTTCAGGTCGCTGAGCAGATAGGGGAGCAGCTTCAGGTGACATCGTTAGCTTTTGCTTACGACTACACCCAACCACCACCGTACGTTGATACTATTGAGAAAAGCCCGCTCACTGTTGCTTGAAGCCAATCGCTTGATTGTGTTGTGGCTGATCGACATCGTTCAGCCTACTTATTTTAACGGGACCAATACTTCTGACCATTGTTTCAATTACTCCAATAAGACTTTCCGATCAATATTTGGTTATCTTATTCACGTAAAGTATTTCTCAATGTTATAGTATATAGTTGCACTTTATTATCACATTACCACAATTGTATCACCCTTCGGGTTCTTAACTTTATGTAGGTTATTTGCGTTTCCTCATTTCGAAAATATTGTAAGACCATCTATTCTAATGTACGTGCTTCCTGAGTATTCGATGGAATAGACATGATTTTTCCTTTCTAAAGGTATTCGAGCTTTAGTGTCTCCTTTAGAGGCGGCAAAATAAATCAATAAAAGATATTGAAGTTTAATGACGCAAATGTAATAAACATACAACACAATGTTATATAAATCAAGACAATATATGGTACAGTAATTTAATGAGAAACACGCTAACGAGGCAACATCTAGAGGACCGTCTTGAAGAGTAAAATATCACAATTCGAGATATACTATTGAGGGTAACGTTAGAAATTTGAATTCGTCCCCATATAGTAGCTTCAAAAATGAGAAAAATGGCAAATATTAAAGCTCAATCCCGTCGATAAGCTCCCACAACGAAAAGCATCTATACAGCAAACTATTTAAAACGAATTATAATTAAAAACACGAATATACGATCAAACAATTGTTCATGTCAATTCAAATGGTGTGTTATCTGGTGACTGAAGCAATTAGAAGTTATACCACTTTTTCTTTTCGAGTTTCTCTACCAATTTGCCCGTACGTTGCGACAAATTCATTGCAGTATTTCGTAAATTCTCCGTAACGTCTACCGTTGCGCTCAGCTTTTCACCACGTTCAGAAATATTCTGGCAAAATAATTATATTAATATAAGTGGAAATAATACAAATTAGAATTATAGAAAGCGTTACTTGTAAAGCGGCTATCGCAGCCTGTCCTGCACTTATTCCACCAGCCTGGGCACGGTCCATACTAATTGATGGGCCAGGAATCGTCCGTGCTACAGAGCGCGTTACTCCACTAAGTCCGCTGGCTTTTTCTCGATCTGCTACTGAATAAAGCTTCATTAAATTACCAAAAAGAGACCGTATAGTATGCATTTTGACGAATGTGTATTTCTACGACACTTCATATGCTTTCAAGTCTCCACATAAGGCACAAATCCATATGATTTTTTCAACAAATAGAAGAGGTTCTCAATAATAATTGATAATTAAGATACAATATACTCGAGTCACAAACGCAGCGTTAATTTCAGGTAAATAGTTCGTTTAAGTTATAGTTCACTGCAGATTACTAAGGTCACTGGTGTTTGGTGTTGATGTCTGAATTTAAAATTTAAATTTAAAACTCAAAATTATTTGAATTCAGTTTTGGTGCCGACCAATTTCTGTGTGATGCCCCTACGCATTCGTATTTGAAATAATATTGTGGATGTGAATTAGTCCTCTCTCCTCTCTTGAATTAGTTCTTTCTCTATTCAATAAATTGGGTTAAACAATTTTTAGACTTTGCTGCTTATATTCCGAATTTCTTTAGTGTCAATCTGGTAACGCCCGAAGGATGGAGCACTTTACAGACCTAGAGGCGTTTTTTTCGTAGGCGCTTCATAAGGGGCGGCAAATTCCCGTACACCGGATTTAGACGTGCGTATCGCTTTGACACTTCCTACCACTGCCCTAGGTACATCCTCGCTTATATTGTGATCACAAACCAGTATAAGATAAGCTTTGGCGCTAACCAATCTATCTTGCGGGATGGGTCTACGCATTCGGGCTCAATTTGATACCGTGGAAGTAATTCAAAACAATCCTTGTAAATTTATACAATAACGTAAGTTAATCACTCGTTATTAAATGAGTGTTGCTAGTCTTATCCAGATTTCCCTGATACCAATTCACCGATCTCAAAGGGATGGATGGCCCTTCGGAAACATGGTGACTGCCGCGAAGCTGTGTGCACCAATTCAGGTCAACGCGTAATTGTGGCACAACTACTGCGCCACGTGTTCCTTACAATATAGTCACATTTAATTAAAACAATAAATACAATCTTTAGGAAAGGTCAATCTGCCAGCCATTCACCCATTGCCAGAATTTGTGTAACAGTCACTATTTCAATTTTAAACTTCTAAAAAATTTTGGAAAAAAATAACTGACGTATTGAATCGACATCACATGAATCCTGACGTTGTGAACCGCTAAACATGCTCGAAACACCCTTAAATATATAAAAAAACTACATCAAGGATAACTGACTAGACGAATCTTTAGTTCTTCTAATACTTCGTTTCGAAATGAAATGAACTCCATAGAACATTAATAGGAGAATCATACAAAATGAAAAATTCTAGCGAAGTTGTGAAGTACATGTAGAAATAGACCATTTCGACACGATAACACAAAGAATTGAACGATGAATTTACTTGGAGCAAATCGACAGAAAAAGTACAAATTCTTGCCTAATAGGAGTCTTAGGAGTATAATAGACACAAATGAGTAATAGTTATATAAAAAAGCATAAGAAAAACTAATACGAACTACACTTTCAGAATAAACAAATAAAACCACGTTCTGCTTATAAAACTCACTTTGAAGAAAGAGCTATTGTTACGAGGAGGATCAGGAAAATCACATGCTACAAATAATTCACCAATAGATTCTGTAGCTTGCTCCGCGATTTCTGCACAAATTGTGTATTTCTCTACCTAAAATAACTTGATAAAAATTTAATATATTAGTTTTAATAAAGTTTAACTGACTCACTTCTGAGGGACTAGCCATATATACGCCAAGTCCGTGTTCCGAAAATGATATCTTTTGGCATATCCTAAAAATATTTGAGAATTCAAAGAATGGAACATTCACTGAGAAGCTCCACACCCCACGCAATCTCGAAACGGCCCGAGCAGCCAGTTCATCAAAGCAAAAGTAGAGAATGAGGCTATACATCACCACATGAACTAGACGTAAATTAAGATGCTATCAATGATAAGATGAAACTCACGAGTCGTTTATTTCCAACGAATGAGATAAAAGTGGGGCTTGATGTAGGAGTCGAAGAGAAGGTAGGGAAAGCACGACAATCTTAAAAATTCCTTTTTTTTTGATAAGGTTAGGTAAATAAAGCTGATGTGAAAAGATTTATGATTTGAATATCTAAAATTTAGCGACGTAAAATACCTTTCCGTCAGCTGCCAAGCACATCAATACTGGATATCCTCTAACATGAGTAGCATACGCCTAAATATAAAGGTAATGTAAAATAAACCACAAAAGACCGGCAAATTTACAAACAGTATCAACATTAAAAATAACCTTAACCATAGGGATTTCTTGGCATTTATGTAGAAATATTTGACTGAACGAAGGAAGAGCAATTACTTTTATCTCAAATTCAGCAACAACGACTAGACACTGAAAATTGTCTATGTGGAACATTTCATTTCTACCAATAAAATTTCATGGATTAGATCAAATTCGAAAAACTATATCAATTACAGAAGTAACACTACTTGTGAAATATCCTCATTTGAATCCACCGAAAGTGAGAGCGTTGGAGAGAGACTTGTTTTAGTAATGACCTTAAGCAAGAATCAAACATAGCATTCAGTCTTTTTCCTTATAAAGGTTACCACATGAATTATAATGTAATAGAGTAATTCCAGAGCTGAAACAAACAACAAAATAAGGTTGAAATAAGATAGATGCTGACCCGATTATTAAAAACCTTCTCAGGAGTACTAGTTTCTTTACTCTCTTTACTATTTTCTCTATATGAATCAGTGGCCCCCACAGTAAGACAGAATGATTGATCCATGAAACGTTGGAGGAGTACTTGTCCTTTGAATTTTATAACTGATCCTGCAATATTACTACGATATGTATTAAACATATAACTGAAATGACAGAAGAATTTACACTGAATATAAGTAACTGTAAAACTGTATAAAGCCAGTAGGATCAGGATGAGCATAATATATTGCTTAGTGGAAGTGCACTACTCACTCATCTTGATATTATGATGGTAAATGGGAGTGGTCTATACAAATATTTCAGAGAGCCAATCTTTGCAGGCCAGTGCTGTCTACTTTACCAAATTATTCTGGCACAAATTTACCCAGCCCTGATGAAGATAAGGTTTGGTTGCATTGGCCCGTGCTCGAACCTGAGTATATCGTAACAAGCACACTTGTCACTTTGACCCTGTCTATCATTGCGCTACGCCACGCCTGTATAAAGTCATCAGTTCACGTATATACCGCAACTTCCCCGATATAGACAAAACAACTATACTACAGATGACTGTGAAATTTAACTGATGTCGAACACTCCCGACCTTTTTGAGGCCATCTCAGCACAACTATGTACATTATAATGTCATTGCAAAAATAAAAATAATAAAATTACGAATATGTCTAAAGTTTCGGGTTATCCCGCAGTTATCAGCTTAACAGGATGTAATGCCGATATCGGCTCACCAGATCGCACCCGTTGGCGGGCGAGTGTTGATAATGGTACCCACTTACTATAAGTGAAGCATTGAGTGGTCGCAGAGCAAGGGCCTCGGTAGTGTAATGGAAAGCACGGCAGACCGGATACCTGTAAGTGCGGGTACGAATCCCGCCCGAGGTTCCGGGTTTCGCGGCCATCTCAGCACAACTATGTAAAAAATTATACTAACATGTTTTATGTGATTATTATTTAGCAACCATGATTCATTTCATATCATTAGGAATCTGAGTAATAATATAGTAATAGTATACTTTCAAGTGTTCATATCATTGGTACTACAATCCCCCATTAGCGTAGAAGTACTGAAACCAACGATTATACTCTACAGTCCATCTAGACCACCTGAATTTTCGTTGATCACTGACAAAGTTTAACGAACACCAGTAGAACTTTCATTTCCCTCTTATCGCACGTGAGGATAGTCCAATCAATGCTTTCTGCTCAAGAGATTCATTGAGCATCGTAATCCTTCTTAGAACTTTTGTGATGAAGTCTGATCATCGTGTTGATCAGTTGCTTTATTTTTCATCATTGGCCTATAAAGAAATGATTTTATGAAATGGACGAAATTGTAAATAATCTGAGTTGACAAAATGGAAGATGATGAGGAGGATGCATCCCTGAGTGAAAACTTTCTGATGAATCCTCATGTATTAGTGGCGAAGTATCGCCTCATGCCACGTCGCTGCCACTCTTAGCTCAATAACTCGAATTTTTAACTCAGTTCATCGG
>KN716151.1:306471-350473 GCA_000816705.1 Dictyocaulus viviparus | reverse complement strand
AGCCCTGAACGCGCTGCTCCCCTGAATCTCCCCCCATCGCCCCCCATCTGGGCATCTTGTGCACAATAAATAAAATTACGAATATGTCTAAAGTTTCGGGGTATCCCGCAGTTATCAGCTTAACTGGATGTAATGCCGATATCGGCTCACCAGATCGCACCCGTTGGCGGGTGAGTGTTGATAATGGTACCCACTTACTATAAGTGAAGCATTGAGTGGTCGTAGAGCAAGGGCCTCGGTAGTGGAATGGAAAGCACGGCAGACCTTATATATCTGTAAGTGCGGGTACGAGTCCCGCCTGAAGTTCCGAGTTTTGCGGCCAACTCGTTACAACTATGGACATTATAATATCATTGTAAAAATAAAAATAAATAAAATTACGAATATTGTTCTAGTATTGTTTAGCTGTAAAGGTCAAGTTTTAAAACCAAAAACGAAGAATCTAATAAAATAAAACTATGTCAATGCCTCTCATAAAGTGCAGAAAATTTTCAAATTTGTGAACAAAGAGCGCATCGCATACTTAATTGTTAATGCTCTCCTGCAATTAACGCTATACCTACCAATGCTAAATTAATCGCAAAACTTGAAACCTCAGGCGGGACTCGAACCGGCATCTACAGATGTCCGGTCTGTTGTGCTACCAACTGGTGCACCTATAGGTAATAGAAAAGAAATAAAAATACTGTGAATTAACGACATGCTGTAAGTCTTTGGCAAAAAAAGCGTTGGCTGTACAAAAGGCTTATGAAATAACAGACAAAATATCTGTAAATTTGTTGATACAAAATAAGATATTATATAATATAATAACAATAATAATATAATAAGAGAGAAAAATGAAAAAATACCTGAAGGAGCTACCACGATAGTAGAACTGAGACGGTCCTGAGGAAGAATTAGATTCAACGCGATAGAAGCACCCGCACTGGTTCCAATCCATAAACATGGAGCAGTCCGTAAATCTAGAAATGAAGTCATTAGTACAAATCATGCAGGTTTTTTTTTGCGATTGAAAAAAAAACCTACCATTTCTACGTGAAAAAGAATGTATAAAAGTGAGAGAAGTCACAGACTCGTCTCCGCTAAAATTGAGCTTCTCAAGACTGTGATTTGAGATTGATGGTGATAATCCATTACCATCCCTAGTCCTACTCGCTTGAGGAGAGTCACGAGGAGATTCATCTAGGATGAGTTAATTTCTCATAGCATTGTGTCAAAATAATCTAAGAATTAGTAAGCAAAACAATATAGATTGTCCACAAATGCAAACAGCAAATTTACCAAGGAACATATAATTATATCTAACATGCATTTTGGTGAAAAAATAATCTAAGCACTAATGAATTTTGGCAAGTCAAAAAACCGATAGAATCTGGTCCAATAGTTGATTTTCTTGAAGACGTCCTGTGGAGATGATCCACTTTATGGTTTATCACAGAACAACAGACATCACACCAACGATAACTATTTTAAAAGTTGTACTAAATCTTTATACTCAGCGAATTGAGAGAACACCGAAGACAATCACATACCGAGAAAGACACGACTTGTAACGATATCGAATCTACACGATAAATATTATACCTCTAGAACTTCCACCATTGCACTGCTCGTTCTGAGTGGTGATAAGAGACTGAGCCTTCATCAATGGGGGACGATCAAGCGTTTTCTGTCGATTATCCGTATTCAATCGTACCAACTGGTTCCTCTCAGCTAATGGCGACTGCAAGTGACAAGACAGAGTTCTAGCAATGCTACCCCGAGTAGATGGTTGCAGTCAACGATTTCACTGGTATAAAATGTAGCATAATGACTTCATATCATTAGTGTATGTTTCTCGATTTCTTAGTTAGATTTTAAGTTACGGGTGTATAGAAATTGAAGCACTGAGGTAATCAATTTCACAGTGTAGAACCAACGATTGCATCCTGGAGTAATAGTGGAAAAACGTGCGCAAGGTTACCATAAAATAACCTACATCACAAAAAGTAGTATGTGAGGAATTGGTGTGGATAAAAGCGCGCTGCTGAACCATAATTAAATGTTTTACGAAAAAAATATACATGCTGGCAAAAATTATACTTAGGGAATGTTGAGAAAAAAAAACTGCAACGGACACAGCCACGCAAAGCACTATTCTACTAAAACGATACTAAGAACAACACAACATAAACTGACCTTCGATCATATGAGAATGGAAGGAGATACTCCGTACAACTGCTCTACCCTTCTTAGTAAAGCGACGCATCATTCCAACTGAGGTATTTTGCTCTAAAGAGCACCGTTCCTGTTGTGGTATAGAGCTTGGAGTATCACCATCAATGTATAGCTCCTGTTGATTTAATTCCTCAGGCCTTTGATTACGATAGCGGTCACAAAAAGAGGTTGCAAATGCGGTGGTGTTTCGTCGAGCCACGGACGCGACCACGGCACTTGATCGCTTAGTTGATTGTCGTGATGATGACGGCGAAACATCACCACTCAGAACTGTTACTGCATTACACTCACTGTCATCGAACTGTAAACGTCACACGTGCACGATCACAACAACAAATTACCCAAACACATTCAGATTTGCAAAAAAAGAGATCAGAATCCTACGGTAATTTGAATTTTGAAGCGCCTACTTAATTATTATCTTTATAGGGAAAAAGACTACAAAATGACTCAAAAGTAAAATTTTTACCATAGCACACTGTAGAACATCATACACAACATCCACTAGTAAAATTTAGTGTTTGTAAACTTTTTTTTCTGAGCTTTGCTTCTTCGTCAATGAAAATGACTGATATACTCTTAATATCTCGTGTACACGCATCAAAATTCAATTGGTAAACATAAATAAACTTCCATATCCGTTCATGAAGCAATGTTACAATAATGTTAAACAGAAAAATTAATGAGAAACTTGAATATGAACAATTTTCAAACAGAATTATAAAATATTTTCACGTGATTACGTGCACGCCATTCATAACTTTATTGAATTCACTCCTTATCATCAAATTGGATAAAGTCTCTCGAAGAAGATAAGATAAGATAATTGTTGGCGTTGACTAATCCCTTGTGGTGGGATGCGCCCCCGCATTCATGTTCAACGTGATATCGTGGAGGTGGTTGAATGCGTGCCTGGTCTATACAATGACTTTAGTTGACCACTCTTCACCAAGTCAGTGCCAGTTATCTTACCCAGAATCCTCTGGTACCAATTTACCGACCCCGGAGGGATGGCAGGCTTGGTAGGCCTGGGGGGCGGCCGCGAACAAATTCGGGCCGGCGTGTCACTGCGGCACCTCCACCACTGAGCCACTGAATCTGTAAAGATGAAAGGCTTCTATTACACGGGAGCGGCTTCCCGGTATAAATAAAGGTACCTTTTAAAACTGCTCTCTAGCCCCAATATTAAAGAGTAAGAATAAACACTTTGTTCTACGGATGATATTTAAATAAAAGGTTAGCAGGAATTGCGCCCAAACCAAAGAATGCAAATTATAGACATCCTCCATAGATTAGCATGATCTAGAGTCAGCCTTCAGTAATATGACATTTAGCAAAAAAAAACAGATAGGTGTATCCAAGGAAAGATGTTAGGGATAAAAACCGGTAACAAGGAAACCCAGTGGGAAATTTTTGTAAACACCCAATACAAAGTTCGAAAAACCAATTCAAAATGTAACATATTCAAACGCTTCAATGCTAGTAAGATGAGTGATACTCCAAAAAAAAACCGTAGAGGTTAAAAACATAAAGACAAATTCTTGAACACATCACTAACAAAAAATCATTTAAATGAAAAAGAAAGGAGCTCATCAAAAATTAAACCTGATTGTTGAAAACCATCAAATAATCATACCAATTTCACTCAAATGAAAAAAGAAACTTGCCCCAGTAGGACTGTAAGGTACATTTTCGGAGTGCAGTTGTATGGCTGGTGTGGGATCGGATCCATACAAATCCAAGGTACTCCATGCGTAAATCAATGAGCACTGGGAGATATCAACCAAAGCTAATCCATTTGCATTCCTTAACAATTCAATTACTTTTTCCTAAGAATAAGTTATTCCAAAAAATCGCGAATAAATTACCAATAGCAATAACACCGAATGCAGAATTAAGAGCAATCGAAGTCACAGAATCAGCTTGAAATGGAGACGGCCATGGAACTAGACAAGCAAGCTCGGGCTAAAACACGAAAAAAATTATTGGTCAAACCTGCATTGCAGAAATTATTCACCAAAAAAACCCTAAGAGCAACACTACAAGAGCAATCTGCTGCAGCATGCACATATTATATGGAAGATTTCTCAACACTCAACATAAACAAAAAAAATCACACGCTACCTGATATCCAGCAGATCTCCTAATTGCTGAGCCACGAACTTTAAATGGTACAATTCGCTCATCACCGGAGGCGTCGCTTGTATCAGGACTACGAGTGGATTCTCTGCTAACCACCTAAAACTGCTAAGTCATAGCTCTATAACGATGAAAAACAAGACAAAAACATTGGATATATAGGGAGGACCTAAAATAAAAATTTATGGAAACACTGTCAAAAAATACACATTCGAGTTGCTGTCAAATCACATCGTTACAAGATATACGCAAAATTATATTGCTTCAGTTAACTAAGCATTTATCTGTTGAAACAAAGCGCTGAATGTCCAAACAAACAGAATAGTAGATCCCAAGCAAGGTTATATTAATGGATATGATGAATGAATATAATTACTAGGTATCAAAATACAAAAATGATTATTGAAAAATCTATAAACAAAAAAGAGCATTAGAATTATTATTAAACCACATAGACTATAAAAGCACACTTTTTGCCTGCGTATGGCTTTTGGAATCGGAGACGGTTCAGTGCGATCATCATTTCCATTGCCAAATGATGTGTTTAACTGCGGTATATGAACAACCTGAATTTTGTAACATATAACAGAATCACTATCTAGCTGCTGTCACATAAAACAATTACAGAGATCTAGAAATCGCTCTTAGGAAAGATATAAATATTTAATCCTCACTGCAATCGTATTCACACTTTCAGTCTTTGTAAATCGAAAAAGGGTCATCTGGCCTGAGATACCGGACACGAGCAAAAGTCGAGACTAAATGACAACATGAATGAAAAAATAGAACAAATAAACGGCATTAAAAAATTTATGGCAGAATTTCTAGCTTAAATTTTATTTAAATAAAAAAAATAAAAATAACCAAGAAAATTACAAATAAGAATGAACCAACTCACTTCGACACATAACTCAATCAGTTTGACAGCTTGTGAAGCTTTCTCACTCCACTCCGATTCTTCCAGACGTTCAAAATGTGAAGCAGTTTTCAGCCGATAAAGAATTTGAAGGCTTTCTCCTGATGCTTGCCAAAATCTCAATGAACCATCTTTGTGTCTAAAATTTAGTAGAGATGAAAGACGGGCGTAATAAATTTGAAGAGTAAGCCGAATATTAAACAACTGATATATGAGCAAACCAAAATTAATGCCACTTATCAAATTACCCAGTAACAATAAGTTCCTGATGACCTGTTGCACATTCCCTTCCTATACCACCATTAATAGGCCAAGGCTGCAAATTTTAACAAGAGGACATTATAAAATGCATTTTGATTTCGTAAAAGAATGCTTATTGTATGCACTACAACGCTACAATCAACATGTATTAGGTAAAATAAGTTAGGATTATGTATATTTATGTAAAATCTTCGTTACCCTTTCGCTGAACCCTTTCCTCCTTTGTTTGCAGCCCACCAAAGTTAAAGCACAGATGAGATCACTGGGACAATTGGAATAGTACGCAATACACGTGACAGGTTGCTCATGTAAATCCATGACATGAGGTGACTCAATGCAGGGATATCTGAAATGAAAATGATTGTGTGTTTGTATCAAATTACTTTCTTGCGATGAATCAACAGCACAATAACAATCATCTTACCAGGTACTCACAAACTAGTTATACACAATAATTAGCTGTTATTAGAGAACAAATATAAAAATAGCTGATCTTCTGTGCTTAACATGCAAAAAAATTCTAGCAGATACGCTTGCGTAATAACATGGCATTAAAAATAAAGTTTTTGAATCCTATTAGTTATCATTAAACACACAACTGGCAGAACAAAGAAAAATTTATGCAAACATAGAAATGATGCATTGTCACGTATATTCCGCTCTAAAAATGAAAAAAAAATCAAAAACGAAAGATAATCTTTGAATGTGACATAAAATATCTACGTTTCAAAAACTGAAATATTTCCGTACACAACAGGTTGACACATAAAATTTTTCTGGAAAGAAAAATTACCCAGGCATTTGTAAGTCGATTACCATCAGTTCACCTTTCAACAAGGTAGCCAGTGCTTGAGGCTGCTGTGGACAAGAATTAAATGGAACCTAAGAGAAAAGTAATATGAAAAACTTGATTTTGATTGTCTCTCCAGATAAAACGATCAACTTAAGCGAAAGCTACCTGCGGCAGAGTTACAAATGATAAGATGGGATGATCCATTTCAAGTACAGTTGCAGACTTGGAGGCGCGAAGAAATGTAATGGCCGGAGCAGGTAAACCATCCTCGGTTGGCATACCCAAAAATTGAAAAAAATTCTTTAAGAACTGCATACATAGATGCAAAATCTTACCACCAGCAAAAATAATGAGTTGATCACCATCCGTCATATGCTTCCATTCTATAATAGTAATGGGACGACACGGTTGACCATGCGGGAACATCTTTTGTTGTGGCTCACATGAAAAATTCACAAAGCACTAGAAAAAAGCATACTGATTGAAAACACCGGAAAATTGAACCTACTAATTTTTTTCAAATTATAGACGCAAATAGATCCATCCACATTCCCTGTCATCAAAAGTTTCCCTTCGTAGTGCCAACTGAATAGATAAAAAATCATGTAGCTTATCATCCTCATTCATTAATCGACTACTGAATCTTAAAAAAAGTACAACTTTTAAAAGAATACCTGAAACACTTTATAGGTGGATCAAGAGGAAATCGATCAACTTCTTTAGTCACAAGATTCCATTGAATAAGTGCACCCTTCTCGAACACAATTAAGAGCTTTGTTGGTTCATGTGGAGAGGCGCCTATCTGTCTCACAGAGCCAGGATGCACTCGAGAACTTCTGTATGGTTTTAATTTTTGAAAGGTGGTTAAAATGTAGCGAACCGAAAAAAGAAAAACTAAACTAAATACTTACAGATCAATAGCCTTATTCCAATTTATAACATATGAACTCAGCTGAAACGTCCCAACTGATACGAAGTAAATATTACCCTACAATGCTTTTACATAAAGTGGAAACCTTTAGAGTGAAAACAAACGGAGAAATTTATCACACGCAAGAATACAAGAAAAAAAGAACGAAAATCTAACGGCTTGTGAAAGAAACGTACTTTATCCGTTCCAACATATAACCATTTACTTCCAATAGGGAGATGAATGCAAGTAACGGCTTCCTTGTTAAGCTGTATACTATGCACAATCTGAATAAAAGATATTCTGTGAATTTACAAGAGAAGAACAATCATAAATTTTAAAATGGAGTTCATTTTTTAGTAAAAAGATGTTTATCAATACAGTTAAAGATAGTTAACGAAAGAGAACATCACTGAGCATTTGTTAAACACTTGAAAAAAAAATTTACTATAAAATCTATTCTGCTTTCCGATATAACTTCAGTGACATAATCAAATTGCTATGAAGTATGTTTTCCTTTTTTTACACGTTATCGAGTAATTTAGTGGAATCTCGGATATTTGGATGAAAGCTTGATAAGAGCAGAGCATGTGTATAAAGTTGATGAAATTGATTTAGAAATAAATACTCGCTGGTCATAGGTTCTTTTTTTGAAACTCATTTTGAAATCAAGTCGGCACAAAAATAAACAATCAATCAATAACATATGAACCAAGATAAAATACTGTAGAACGAGCTTACAATTATATCAAGTATATCAGAAACAATCGATTAGAACTACAAAATTACTGATAAAAAACATGACATGAACCGCTCTACAATGCTTGTTGTATAATTAGGGTAGCTTTTTCGATAAAAAGTTGGATTTCACTTCTAGCTGTTACTTCATGTATTCACATACATGAAATCAAATAAGTACGCAGATGTTATTCCAAAACATTATTTTGACTTACTTCAGGTATTTTTTGGCGATAATTCCATAAATGTATCATATCATTACCACAAACAGTGATCAAGCCACCCTGAAAATTTGCACTGAGAAACATTTGATTTTAATACAAGTACTAGCATGTATTTCACCTCATTTACAAGAAACTGTAGATGGTTGACTGATTGGTCCGATTTATGTTTCAACATATAGTCTACTCCACTATCGCCTAAAAAACGCACTTGTAAAAACGTCGCAATTCAAGCACTAACTCAGGTAAAATGTCTTATCATTTGACTAATATGATGACGAACGATAATTTCTAGTACAGTACTGAAACGATAAGGTCGACAACCATATATAACAATGTATCAATTACGAGAAGACACAATGTAGCGGATACTAATATAACGATACATTATAACAATTACAACTTGCCTAATATCCGAACTGCTCCATGTCCTGTTCCGATGGCCAAAAGACGCTGTATTGCATCATATGCTAAACAACGCGCATCATCTGGGAAACCATGTCGAACTATCTGAATAAACGTCAATTAAGTCCCACACCGATCAGCTATATTGGTGCTTTTTGTACACACCAAACATACGTTTTTTAGCTCTTAGATTTAGGAACTATTTGAAATCTCTTTACAGAAATACATTTAACTCAGTTTATTCTCGATATCAATCTCATAATTCATTAAATGAATGCACCTTCTTAACTCATAATGTGAAAAATAGATAAAAAGAATAAGAGAATAATAATAACAAAACTTTTTAACAAACTAGCATTGAAATACATAGATTGACAAAACGTGTTAAGTACATTAATATACTTACTATTATGTACATTTTAAAAATAATACTGAACATATTTGTTGAACATCTCCACATCAAATCGCAAGAAATATGGTAAGACCAACATTTATAAGTAAATAAGGGACAAAGTTTAAGGACATTCCACGAAATCACCCTCGGATAATACGCCATTTAAGTTTACTAAGAAGTTTGAAGTTGATCAAATGTATTCAGTTTTTTGGAATCACTATTAATAATATCTACCAAGGGTGATTTTCGGGATCAATTTACCTCAAATAATGAGATTTTCAAAAAGTGGAAAAGTGGGAATGGTGAACAGCTTCACATAATACTGTATGGTTTTTGATAATGCGCTGTACACAATCATTTATTATTTATTTTGTAGTAGATTACTAGGTTATCAACGCAAACTTGACCAAACTCTGAAAACTTCTCATCGCATTGTTATCCAGAAAGATTTGAAAAGTTATATATTTGGTTTCTCATCTCATCGTCCTCGTTCCACATCTAACTCTCTGTTCCCATAATTTTTTTGTTCTTCATATGAAATTAGGTGACACGCAGCCACTAGTAAGTTTTCGCATAATAAAAGTTGTCGTCATGGCACACAATGTGGTTAGTCTACAAAATTCGCACTTCAAAGGCAGTATTGTTATTTTCTGGTTATTGAATTGAGCTCAATTTAAGAAGGCTTCCATTCGTTTCTCCATTAAATCACAGGGTGAGAAAGTAACAGGGAGGTTTAGTAACTGAGTATTACTTTTTCAGTACAATAAGGAGATAAACTATGTAGCTTGAATTAAATAACTAGTCATAGAATAATTAGAAAATTATGAGATTACAGCAGATGTTAACTCAATTTCTAGTTGTGCTAATGTTCATGCCTTTTTCTGACATAAAAATTGTGAACCATCTAGCAAATGAAATAACCAACTAACGCACTGGATGATGATTCTACTTTAAACTACTATTTTAATTAACTACTTTAAAAACCGTTTAAAATCACGATGCAACAAAAATCTATAAGAAATATCATAGTTAGACAAGGATACAAATTAAGCATGTAAAAGGTCAAAAACCTTAACAAACGTGCAATGCTCCGGTTGAATTTTTTCGTTCACAACAATTTCCGTCCGATTAGTAAACGAACGAAGCCCATCAATAGCTGAGGCAAATCTTAAAATAGACTCAATTTCTCCATCATTTAAGAATTGCTTTAAAATTTACTTCTTCTTTGCTCTGTCCATTGTTATAGTACGACAAGTACGTTTGCTTAGTTGATCGAGTAATGTTCCGATATGTTGTGAATCATGCTGAAACGATTCAGTAAAAATAAGAAATCTATTTTGACGCTTTAACATGTATGAAAAGTTGAGAGAGATACACGTATACAACTATAAGATGGCCAGACGATCACTTTAATATAGTGACTATGCACGAGGGTTGAAACGTGATAGATATTAATAATGAAGACCTTGTTACTTTTTTCAAGCTTCAAGTATAAATCCTATAAGATGTTATATATAGGAATGTCAAGAATTGCTTGAAAGGGAGAAGTCAGATGTGGATGGCTTAATAATAAGAATTCACAATTCTTAAATGATGGCAGTGCATCTCTAGAAGCATCTCAGCTGCCTACGACATTTCGAGCGTATTAACTCAAATCTTATTATGAATTTATTGCATAAAATGACTTAATTATACGATGAACAAATGTGAGAATGTCGTTAACACGAATCTTAGTAATATTTCATATTGCATAATGAGGAACTATCCGATTTAATTGCACTTTGTCTTACTTTTCAAACAACCTCTTATCCATTACGTATGATTTCAATAATTTATTTATGATTGAGGACTAGTATACAACTGATGAGTATATTTTGAACTCTTAAAGACCAAACGAATGAGCTGGAAACGATGACTTTAGCTTTTGGAAAAATCGTTGTTGTAGCCGTTCATAATGATGTACGATTGTTTTGTAGATTTCGAACGAATGTGTAATTGATTTTGTATGCGGCTCACATTTTAATAAATAAAAGCTATTAAATGTACAGAGGCGTGAAATAAAAGTTGCATGACATCGAATCAAAAGTACTGTAATATTCAAGCTAGTAAATTGGATTTTTCAGAAGAATAAAGTGATCGATAACAAATTAACAGATGGTTTTATAAACTCAATTCTGACTCGATCATATGAGGTCGTATTATATAGAACGGTAGGTCCAGCTTTCTGTAGCTTTGGATGCATATGCAGAAAATTGACGACCAAACTACAACGAGTGCAAATGCTTCATAGCTTTCATTGGTTCGAATTTCCAGTCAGTGTATTTCATTTACATCTTATTTTAACGTACTACTGTAATTCTATTTGTTCAATGACGGGAAAAAAATCGAAGAGAGAATTTGAATATGTTGAAAATAGGTGTAAGTGAAAGGGATAAAGAGAATAATAGAAGACAGGAAATAGGCTTTCAATCAAATTTGGGTGGATTTCAGGATGCTGCTAGGAAATGGTACATATGAAGAAGAAAACAAGAAGGATGATGGAGAATTTGCAATTGGATTACATTATG
This sequence comes from Dictyocaulus viviparus, assembly GCA_000816705.1. Taxonomy (NCBI): domain Eukaryota; kingdom Metazoa; phylum Nematoda; class Chromadorea; order Rhabditida; family Metastrongylidae; genus Dictyocaulus; species Dictyocaulus viviparus. The sequence continues at coordinate 338,909 of KN716151.1, read as the reverse complement.
TAAATCTTTGTATAAGCTTAAATGATTATGGTATTATTGGTTGTTATAAGCGAAGATGATAAGGGAGATCAATATAGTAGAAAGAAATTAAGCGAAAGAATAATAATAACCAATCGATCTAGGCTAATTAGTAACGATCTAGTGCATGAAACTCAGCACTCATAACATTCATGCGTGTCATGCGATAATTGATAGAATAACATGTAGTGTAAATAATAGATCTTTTTCTTTGCTCTGATATGTATTATTTCATATGAAGAAATGTCTAAAAGTAATAATCGTGAGAGAGAGAGAGAGAGAGAGAGGGAGGCTTTCTACCCTTCGGATGGAATGGATGATCGATATCCTCGCATTGCTGGGGTGTGTGCTAGTTTGGAATATGAGATATATTCATTCATAAATTGATTATCATCATTGGAATTCTAGTCGGTGAGTGATATCATATATAGTTTATGAATAGTGAATTAGAGCACAATATCTATTCGATCGATTAGCTTCAATATTTATAGTACCCAAGAAAATTCCAGTATCAACAATGTGGTTTTTTATATTCGATTATCATTTCCTCTATGAGTGAGTGACATATTGTTATTCTCATATGCAAAATATATTGAGATATGCTAAACACAAAAAGACCTCATTTTTTGATGGAGTGCTTTAAGGTGTAGAACAATTCACGTACGGTTATATCGTCCTTTAATTAGATCAACTAATATTCTAAAAATTACAATTACAGTAGTTTTTATTCAAAATTCATGAAAGAGATTTTACAATACTGTTTACAAATTGGAATAATGAAGTGATAATCATGTGGTTTTTGATCCGCTTAAAATTAAGGAAGTCATTAATGAAACATTAAAGTTACCGTATCCTGGTAGAAGTGAGGATTTCAACTGTTTATGAGAAATCCAACGAAATAACCGGTTTTCGTCGAACGAAAATAGATAGGAAATCATCTTGACATTTCTAATTGAAAATAATGGGACCGTTGTTTTTGTTTCGCCCCGTCTCCATCTTGTCATTCATCATACTTGGGCACTCACTTCATTGATTCGTTGTGTTTTTTTTTTGGGAGGAGGTGCCATGTTTGGCGAGAGTTAAAATCCAATAATCAGCTTCATTCCCTCATTTTAGTAAACAATACGAAAATTTTCGATTGTTGAATTTTCCTCGAGCATAAAATTGCTCTTGGTGTATAACGTATCACATGCATTGATATGAATGCATTAATTCATTTGCCGCACAAGTCTCCTCCGTCTGCTCGGCTTACATGATCGTCGTGTAATTACCATATTAAGAAAGATTTCGGATGATTAAAAAACTTATCACATAATGAAAACGAAGTTGTTAAAAGCACTCATTAGGTGACATTCATGACTTTGTTATGGCAAAATAACGCACAATTGCGCTGAGTTAGAAGTGCGGGTTCGAGTCCCACCTGAGGTTCCGAGTTTTGTGGCCATCTCAGCGCAATTTCACATATTCTAATATCATTGCAAATCACGATAGAATTATGATAATTATAAAATAAAAATATAAATTGTAATTGTAACGCAGAACTATTTCTAACAAATACATTATCAGAACGGCTTCAATACTACGCCAGTACAAAATCGATAGTCCTGAAACGCATCAGTTGTTGTTGACGAATTGTTTGCTAACAACATAATGAGAGATATAGAAGATAGACAACCACAAAAAAAGCCAAGCATCGTGTTAGTGTATTCAAGCTTTCATCTGTGAGATTCACTATGCATTCAAATTCATCAAGAATCCTAGAGGTGAGTGATTGTATGAATACATCTATAGAATCTACAATGAGTTATAGTGACTCGTCTCCATTAAGCCTATATGGTTTTTCTTCCCAATGTCATTTTGATATCCATTTTATTGACCCTCATGGGATGGAAAACTTGGTTTATCTGTGGGTGTAATTGAAATGGCAATCGATTCCCGCATTACCTTGCAGCACTTTCTAGCCAATATACGACCAACTTCTACCACCATTTACAATTACAGTTAATGAGGAGAGAGGAGAAGGAGAGGGAGAGGGAGAGAGTGAGGTGTAATAGTTTTAATGATAGAATTATTACTTCATAGAATATCGTATAGTACGTGATGAAAGTAATGATATATTGAAAATAACGAATATGACATAAGTAATGAATCGAAAATACGATAAATAGAGATGTTTTGATGGATGAATTATCTAAACTATGAGGAATTCTGTTTATGTAGCTGTCAGTCAACAATTTCGTTACGTAATTGGAGGGAAATTATTCAATTCAACCAATTCAACGATGGCCGCCCTCAAGAGTTTATTATTGAAGCTGTTCGATTTGACAAATTACACAAAATTACTGGCTTTCTTTAGAAAAGTTACTACGTTTTTGTATACGATTAACTATTTATTATATACATAGATCAAAGATTATATCAATATTATTCATATGTAGAAAGCTATCGTTAAGCTAATTATGCATGAGTGCAATATGAGGAAAATTAAACGTAAAACGAATAATGTTTAAGATTTGATAGCTTAATTAACATTACATTAGTCTATTAAGTTAGCTGTGTTAAAGATTCAATTAATTAGTAAAGATGTGTCTATTTTTTACAACATTACTTAATTGAATTCAATTTGAATTTATAATCGAAACGTTAGGCCAAAAAAAAATTGTAATATAGAGTTAATAATATTCCAAACGGTGAGTCATATCAGTTTGAAAAAAATGATGTTATTGAGAATGAGGAGAGGTGCTACCTCAACAATTAAATAGCTTGTATCGATTGAGTGTCTTTTGTTAGTAACGAATGAACAGTAAGGTTTAACACTTATCGATTCGATGGATCAATTCTAATCCTCAGTATATTACATTGAATTTTTAGGTGTATCGATTCTATCAGGTTGGTGCAATAATAATTACGACAGTTTTGTATTCTTATCCGGGCATAAACCGTAATTATTTTCACACCAATGCTTACATACTAGATAAAAGATTTTAAAACATCATTATCTAATCGGGACCACATGATACCATACGTAATGGGTGTTCAATTTTCAAATTCCATTTCCATTAGTTCGTTTTTCGTTATAAATTTTCTTTGTGATTCCGTATATTTCTGTAAATACCTAACTTAGTTTATCGTTTGAATACCTTTTATAAAACAAAAATTAACCTCTAAACATTAATAAAAACGCTAAACAACACCTTTTTGGACGAGTTCATTTGTTGAGTTGTCGTTATACCTCAAAAAAGTATACAGCTGATGACGAGAGTACAAGACGAACAAGTTTCACTATACTGTTAGAAGAACATAGAAGTCGAATTTGTCACTGACGTTCACTAAAAGAAAATAGTTCAGTACTTAGTCATTGTAAGTGAAATCTGAAGTGAACTCAGTAAACTCTTTTCAGTTTGATCTATCGTGAAGCTTCTCTAACCACTAGAGAATATCTACTGAAAGTTCCGTCTATTTTCTAATTCATCACTTTTTTCTAGTCAATACTTCGTTTAATGATGGGAAAAAAAAGGAACAGAATAATTAATGTGAGGTGAATAGGGCATTTTTTTTTCTGGAACTTAATGCATTCACTCTTATCATCTACTGTGATACGAAAGATTTCATTCGTACTCTCACAACTTCACCAAACACAACTTGTCCATTTGCTAACAATTTATTCATACGTTTCACTATTGGTGAGTTATGCTGTTCCTCCAGATGTTCAATAACGTAGACGTATTTATTCAAAATACTATCACACAAATAGTTTGATCTACCTGGAAAGAACCCCAGTTACTGTAATGAGTTAGTTATAAGCATAAATAGATGTGATTAAACTTCTTGTTTAGAAATAACGAAGCTCTATGATCTGACGTCATCAAGCACTCATCATTGATGGAATCTTAACCTTGGATTTTGCGCTTTTGAAAGCCTGGGAAAGTGCACACCAAAAATGAATGATTAAAAATAATCGAATATGATTTTTTTAAAAGAGAAATTCTACAACTAGAATTTCACTCAACTTAGCTTATGTTGAGGAATTGTTATGAGGTATTTGGCTTTATCTATTTAATTTTTCGTGTTCAAAATGAACAACCGAAAAGTTTCGGAGGTGTCTTCGATTAGTGTAAGAACACAACAAGTTTACTTGTATATTGTTTACGTCTATAAGTGAAACTCACAGCAAATGTAAACAGCTGATTCTAAATAATGCTGGAGGGGTAAACGTAAAATTTTAACGGCGACCGGCGATTCAAGAAGCTGAATAAGTAGCCAATTTAATTTAAGGTTGTGAAAGTCTTTCCGGTTAAGAATCTTTAGGTGTTTAAAATGAACTTTGAAATGAATTTCATTAGAATTCAATGAAGATGATTTCATTGATGAAAGTCAGCTTTTGGGTAAAAAATATTATATTACAAATATTATGCTTGTTGAAAGTAAAAAAAAGAAATCGATCAAGCGTCATTGTTTATTAGGAGTAAACAAACAAACAAACAAAGCCAATTACAAGTAATTCTTGATTATTTGATAAAATCCCAAACTATAATTTTGATCAAAAAAAAATCATAAAATAGTTGAAATGTATGCAATCCTACAAAAATTCTTTGCTATTTGTTCTGCTTCTCGTATTATCATAGATTACGATGATTTTGAATCCTTTTTGACTCGTCGCATCATTCTGAGTTTCAATCTGAGATCGAACTTTTACCTCGCAGATTGACCTCTTACTACGCTACCGATTGTATTTCCAACTCTGCTTGACGCCGCTCTCTCTCATAGCCTCATTAATTTCCTAATATAATTATAACTATCCTTCTTAATATTATCACAATTTTACCGTCAACAGGTTTGATCTAGCGAGCAGATGCTCACATTACAGTGCGAGATGCGGGTTCAAGTTCTGCCTGAGGCTCCAAGTTTCTTAAAAATCACTTATGATCATGAGGATTTGTTCAAAATGAGTATTGAGGATATTGAATATTAGAAATGTTAACAGTAATCCGTCACTGTTCAGTCCCTCAACTTTTACAGCTGTTGTTACTAATGGGAGTCTGTCCGTTGCTCAGAACTCAGTTAAGAATTTTCTAATTGAAATCAGTGATCTACTGCTTTTAACGTGAAAAAATGAATACAGTTTTCAAAAAAAAAAACAGCTCTTTTACTTTTACGCAGCACCGTTTTCACTTCTATCGACATCAAAATAATATCGATTGTTTCGAGTCATTTTTTTTCCTCATTGATCTTCGTTAATGAAAGCTAAAGCGGATATCCTGAAAGTGAAAGAATGCACTTCGAAACTTTTGTCAAATGAGATTTTTTTTTCGCCTTTAGCGTTTTCAGGAGAAAATTTTCGCCTCATTCTATAAGAATTTTTTTGAAAATTTGGTGCCAGCAAAGGGTTTTTTTTTCTGCGAACATAATAACATGTGAAAATTATGTTTGTTATATGAGGAAAATTCGCGAGTTTTCTGCTGAGTTTAGATGGTGATCGATGAGAGAGAAAAAAATACAAGCAGAAGTTATTTGAAATTATTCAGACTATAAAATGAGGGATATTCGTTGATTTATGGGATAATTTGAGGTTTTATTGATTTTATCTTAGACGCGGGATAACTGAAGTTGACATGAACGGAGGGTGAGAGTATTTTGGGAAATCTTTTGAAAGCTGTTATTTGTCAATTTTAATCCTCCATTTTCCTCTAGTTCATTCTTTATCTTTTTTCTTTCACTAGACAATCAGATAAGAGATATATTTATTCTATTGAGGGTTATTAATCTCATACAATTCTTTACATACATTTGATATTTATTTGTTCGTCTTTTCACATAGTTTTATGGAATACTTTCGTATTATTATAGGATACAATTAATTCAAAAATGAGTCACATGAATAGAGTGAGGCAAATAATGGTATTAAAAACCAAACTACTAAAGATGTCTTACTCACCTCAGATTAATGAGGTGTTGTAACCTAATTGAGTTATGTAATTCTTATTTCCAGTTTACTTATTAATAGAACTGATATGTAATCAAAATGTCTTTTCTTTCGAAGTATTTAACGAGTGAAAGAGAGGTACTATAAAACATTTCCATCATAAAACGTTTTTTACTTATTTTTTGTAGAGCATATGATTGCATGACATTACCGTATGACGGATACGGTAGTAGTATACATTTCAAAACAGTAAAGTGATTTGAGTACTCAAATTATGCCATTCTTTCATGTTATTCAAATCGTTATTGTTCACATTTCATCCAATTAAGCACACCCATTGTAGTTCAACACCAACAAGAACACTTTGCCGAACAACATCCTTGAGGTTACTGTAGAGCATACGCATTTTGAACTCATCATTTTCATTGTTCACTAAGTAATAAATGATACTATTAAACTTTTTTTGCTAAACAAATAGTTATGACAAAGACTGATTTGATCTCTATGCGGTATTTTTTCAGACCACGGAATCTTCAAATAATCAAAGAAGGTAGAAACTTCTAAAGAAGTCGGCATCATAAGTGAATAATGAGGGAAGTATAAAGCTTATACAGCTTAAGATTCATGAGCTATGATCCTATTTAAAGCGCTGAAACATGGCAGAGGCAAAAATCGATAGTCATGAGTCAAAAATGCGAGTAATGTGTTCTGTTCTAGTTGTTCTTGTTGTTGTTACAATCACGGAGAATTAGTGACGTCTTATGTATTTTTCTTGTACTATATGTGTTTTTTGCGGAAATCCCTCGTAGATCAACCCTTAATATATCCTCCTACCGTAATACCACCATAGCATCACCACAACTTTGAAACAACCGTACGTTCTAAATACACTTATTCTACATTATAAGACAAGATAAATTTTGAATTTGATCAGTCCCTTGTGGCGGAATGCGTCTACGCATTCGTGTTCAACGTGAAATCATGGAGCTGGTTGGATGCGTGCTTGGTATGTACAGTGACTTGAGTTGACCACTCTTCAGCAAATGAGTGCTGTTTATCTCACCCAGACTTCTCTGATACCAATTTACCGACCTCGGAGGGATGGCTAGCATGGTTGTCCTAGGGGCGGCCCGAACCTCATTTGGGCTCGCATATCACTGTGGCACCTCCACAGATACGTTGCGAAACCTCCGTCTTACATGTACAATTCAAAATTTAAGAATAGCTATAATATTTTAAAGTCAGTCAAATTCACCGTTGCAAATGCTAATAAATGTATCGCTGTTGTTTAATGCGATATTTTTTCAATACAATTGAAATTACTTTTATAGTTTGATTATTCGTTAGTTATTATTGTAATTAACTTTTAAATTAGTTGTTATTTATCGTTCATAGAATACAAATAGTCTAAAGTGATGTCATAGTTCAAACATTAAGCTTAAAACACTCCAATTTTGTCTATACCTCAGGAACTCGTGATAAAGCTATTAATATAATTGTTCTATCTGACAATTTTCAGCAAATAATCATCTAGATTGCAATTGGAGTTCAAGCTGCCTTATCACTTATGGGCATCGTAGGAGTTAACTGAGGAAATCGAGAAATTGATCTACTTCTATTCCTACAATGTAGAGAAAAATCACTTTCTAATAATTCATATAAAAAAGGTAATGGTAATGGAGTAGTGACGAATCACTACTAAATCAGTACACGTAAAATGGTGTTGAAACTCAAATTGGAGGTACTTCAAGTATTAGGCTTAATCCTCATATTGTTAGACTTAATCACACATACATATTATATGTGTCGTAAGCAATTAAATAAACAAATAAACAATAAATACACACTTGAATATGTTTATAATAACAAGGCGTCTTTTGAGGTAAATACTGAATAAGTCTTACCTTTGAAATTTGAGAGGACCGAAAAAATGTAGCGACGAATATGTAGTAGATGAGTTTTCTGGATGTATGGAGGTATGAAGTATCCGTAACGTCGAAGTCGATGTTAATGGCTTGCACTTTTTGTATGAGTTCAACTTCTATTTATTTTTTTGTTTACTTGTTGTTCTGTCAAGTGACCTGAAGCTTCAAGAATAAAACAACACTCACATTTCTATATACATAATACGTACCATATTAGAAAAGGAGCAGAATATGCAGATCGATAAAGACTTTATAAAGATTGAGTGTAACGGTAATAAATTTATAAAGTGGTTAATATGAGGTAGTTAAATCAGATAGAGCTTTAAAAAAATTCAATTTCTTCACAGGAAAACAAAAAAAAAACGTGTAAATAGGTATTACTAAGTATCGAGGCAATGAGTTAGCATTTATCCTCAGTTATAGAATTGTGTGCATATTCATTGAAGCGGAAAGAAATTCAATAAGCTTATAAAACGATGATTTTGATATACATTGTGAGGTTGAAAGAGTTTACCACGTACTTTTCTATGTACTATAGAAAACGAAAAAGCTTGAATCGGATAAAAAGCACAAATTTGATAACGTAGAGGAAACAGATAAACGATTATGTAAATGTTTAACGAGGTACTGTAACAGCGAATTTGTGTAAATGAAGAATTATAAAATGTTCGAATAAATGTGTGTGTGTGTGTGTGTGTGTGTAATGAAATTAAAATGTTTCGAAATAATAATGTGAATAAATAATGTGCTGAGGAAATTGTTTATAAAATTGAAGTATTACCGTCGTAGAAGCTTAAAACAAACGATAGTATGATGATTTTTAGCAACTACTAGCAATGAGTTTGAGGCATATTCTATGAGGACAAGTCAAACTCAATGCCGTTTGAAAAATTCTTTCTCGTTGTTGTTGTTGTTTTTTCTTTTTTTTTCTTTTCTTTTCATCCGATATCTTTAGATGGCTTTTGTTAAGAGCTTAAACAGAACGCTTCTATTTGACGGATGTTGCCAGCTTTTGTGAGGGATCAACAACTGACTGACATTTCATTTTTAGTATTTTACCTGATGGAAGAAAAAAAAAGTAGAACAGGAAAATAAAATACCTATAAAATTACGAGCGAGCTTTTCAATAGATGAAATTGTAAATTTTATTGGAATACATAATCGTAAAGTTATAAATATCGATAGAGGTACGTGAAAATGAGGTGCTTTTTTATGAGGAACATTCATCACGCCTATGTTTTCATTTTTATCATAAAAATGTTGAGAAAAATAAATACTATAAATAAAACAATGTGACTCGTAAACAAGTGACGAGGAATATTGAAAGTTTAGACAACAACAACAACAACAACAACAGATTGGTATGAGTACTCTTGTTGATTTTATCACTCACTGATTTCTTTTTCTATTTTCTTTCTCCTTTCTTTCCTCCGCCCTCCATCTTATTTGAGGTTTCATCCTTTTTTAATACTACATAAGTCAACTTCTTTATCATTAGAGCAGCAGAAAAATTAGAAGCTATTAAAAGTCGAAAAAAAAAATAACAGAGCTAAAGCATCGAGGAAATAACAAATTATTGAGGAAAATTCAATAATTAAAATCTTAGTATTACCTCAAACTGGTAACATTATCACTATGCTGATTAAAATGCTCGTGTGTGAAGCGTATCGATTCTTTTTCTTTCATTGAATAACGTAAGTGATCAAAGATCAAAGTAAGAGGATCCAACATTTCTCGAAATGAAATCATGCTTTTATGAGGTCCATTATGAGTAATATTTTTTTCACGTGACATCACAAATCGTTCTTGTTGGAATATTTTTGGATATTAAAGCGGCTTTTGTAAACAACATATGACAAAACAACTATTAGTGTGAGGTATTTCCTCAATAATAATGCTTATATATATATGAATCGTTTATATTTTCATTCCTCTTACCTCAACTAGTTATCGAATGCGAAAAATGTATCGAATATTAGGAGGCGAGAAGAAGAAAAACAAAATGCAACAAATAAACAACAACAACAAATTCCGCATGAAATTATCAACGGATTGTTTACTTCTATTAAGATTTTTGTTCTGTTTATGATTTGTTTTTGTTTTTAATTTATTACGTTCCTTATGTAATGAAGTATTTTTAATGTTGAATTAATTATAAGCACTGAACGTACTTTTGCACTTTTTCCATCGTTGACATTTATAAGGCTTCTGCCTAACGTTTAATGTATAATGCAAAATAAGCTTACATGTAGTATTTTATTTTGAGTTTTGAATAAAACATAAGAAAAAATAACGAGGAAAAAATGTCATAGTAAGCAATAGTGGTGCAAAAAGACGAATAAGAACTATGATCTACGCTAATCGATAATGCCTTTACTTTACGTCGTTATTACCTCATATTGCTATTGCTAGTATTAATAGTGTTAGTTATGTTGAGTTTACTAATCAAATGAGTGAGTGACAACGTGTAAAACAATAAACTCCATCAAGTCTGAATAAATTAATCTGCTTGAGAATAAGCTAAATTGAAAATATATTCAATAGTTGTAAACATACAGACAGATAGTGAAACTCGACAACTTTTTCTCTCTCCATTTCATCTACAATCCCTCAAAAATAAATTTACCTCAAACCATTTTTTTTTTCTGTATTTGGAGAAAAGTAAAAACAACCAGAATTCGATCGCAAATAAATTACATTTTAGAAAATTCAATTCGGTCGCATTTTAGACAGTTAAAGTACAAACGTACTAATTTTTTTTCCATTTCTATAATTTGGAAGCGTTTCATAAATTCACCTATTTCAACTGAGGACGAAAAATTTGTTATCTGAGGAAATTTTCCTCGATGAGAAATCATTAACTATAAAGACTGTTGTATTATTAATATTCATTCTTTTAAAATGTTATTCAATCAAGCACTACAGTCAGTTTCAGGCTGTTTTAAATAAATAAATAATCAAATATATTCATAAAATAATTATGTAAAATAGCTTTATTATGTTTTGATGAGAAGCATCCTCTTCACTACTACATAAATAACGAACTTTTAGAGTATTGAGGACATTCAGAACGGATTTAACTCAACGATTTTCCTCATAGTATAAACGAAAGCATTAAGAATATCCATTAAGAAAAGAAATTTTCGAGTTTCATAATCATAATTTCGAATAATTCATATGAGTTTGTTACGAGATAAAGTCTAGCGACAAGATGAGCATTATCCAAACCCATAATATTTACTGAATCGATCTAAAATTATCATAATAATAAAAATTACCAATCCACTTAAGAAATGTGAAAGCTGAATATTCAAATGGTTCGTAAATTTGTAACTGAAATGAGTCTAGAAGAAGAAATTTTTGACTAGGATAAGTTAAATGTTCCTCTTAACGTCGGAAAAACATAAAAATAAATGGTAAATGTGATTTTTAAAGGTTCTACATCAGTTTATTTACGAGTATGAAACGTTATAAATAATTAACATCTCGATAAAATATTTATCTCTTTACGGATTTCCACGAGGCAAAAAAAATCCTCAAAAATTCATGCTTAAAAATTAAGCAATTCCTCACGATTAATCACTAGAAATAAATCGTCAGTTAATCTAACGCTATTTCTCAAGAAATCGTGAAGATTTTTTTTCCTAACGAAATGAGAAGAAAGAAAAAAAATGGTAAAATTATTGCATTACTTATATTAGCTGTAGAGGAAATGTATTTGGCTTAAAGCTTCACGCATTGGCATTTTGCCTCCGGCTATAAAGCATTGATTTTCATTAGGCAAGCTTTGTGTCGATGTAGAAAATGAAATAATTTCTTTTCATACAATGTCAAATAACGCTAATTGATTACGTACACAATTGTTGCACTTCTTGAAAGCGATGTGCTGAGTGATAACATTGAAAACATTCCGTCAGCAATGTAAATTATCATTCTAAACAGTTAGTTAGCTTATTACTCAAAGACTCATTTGACTTCGATCAATAATCTTATCTCTATCAACTAAAAACACTCATACATCATTCGTTAATGACATTGAGCAGTCCTGAATTCGTCCTATTCATAGGACATCCATGAAGCACATTACCTACCATATTCACTAATTAAAATTCCTTTCATTGAGTAATTGAACTCTTTGATATGAACTCAACGTAAGTGCTAACGTCCCTAACGAGTCGTTTATTTATAATCGCATCATCTTTTTTTGCCACTTATTTCATAGAAGCTGTTTGTGAGATTTCGTTTCTGACGAGGCATTCTATAAAGCTGAGTGCTCTATGGATTTCCACACAAAATCTCAGTCTCCAGAGCTTAGAACATGGAAAAAGCTAAAGCAACAACAAAACGGATTAGCTGACCTGTTGATTTTACGAATATGCTGTTTTTATTTATACACATTGGGTGTTCACTTTACTAGCGAAAGAAGCAGGATTTCTGAAATGTGTTTAAAAACAAATGTATTTACAAATAAAAAAAATAATCTACAAAGTAAACGAAATAAAAATATGTTTGATTCACTCGGTTGTTACATCCTGAGCTGTTATGTTAAGAAAAATTTACGTGCTTTTGCAACAATACTTAGAACTTATAACTTACTACTTACTTGTCAATCATCACAAATAGTCGACGAGTAGTTATAAGGCGTTTGACTCATTAGCCGGACAGCAAACCCAAGGATCTTAACAATACAATCTCAATCAGAAGAAAAACAACAGCATTTCAATTCTCTATCAGCTATAATAAGTTGTAATGGTGTTCTTATATCCCTAATTATGAATTATAAGTGAGTTGCTTGAGGTCCTAGGTCTTACGATTAACTCAACATCATTAACTGAAAGAGGTAAGATATTTGCAAGCACTGAACTTAACACGACTCAAATAAGTAGATATTAAAATGTCTTAAAATACAAGCACAGGAGGCTTGGATCTAGTTGTAATGAAACAGAGAAAACAGTAGTAGTTCCACTCAACACTATTCTAGTTCTATATTCTCACTACCGCATAATCTGCCAGTTATCTGTCGTCTATAGGCTTTTCATACGTGTTTTTCTTAACGGCATTGGCACAACACTCGATGAAGAACAACCGTGTAAGTGATCAGAGTTTCGAAAATGGTTTAGCATGATGAATCTTATCCATACAATGATCAGACTCATAAAAATATTACCAAGAGACGAATAGCTACTGTCTCATCCTCACTCATCTCAGAATAGCCTTCGTTTCCGTTGAGACAGAAACAGTCATAAGAACGATAACTGTTGAAGCGCTTTTCACTCCAGGACTTTCATTACCAATATCACCTCGTTCCACAACGATATCAGGATCAGCATAAAATGAGCGATTCGGCAAGGTGTTCTATTTTATACACTTACCATTTGCACTGTTTCATTTTTTTTCGAACCAAACTTATTGACATTCTTGACGAATCATTCGAAAATTAGAATAAAACGACACGTGGGTGAAAATCAACGGTTGGCAACTACGCCATCTTCGCTTCGCCGTTGATATCGTATTCATTGCACCAACCTTTGAACAAGCAAAAACAAATGTTAACCGACTTCCACAGTACTTGTGTAAAAATTAGGCTCAATTTGAATCTCAAAAAATCGATGCACCTAAAGAAAAAGTAGTCCAGAATAATCAACCTAAGGTGTGTCTAGGTCGTGAATTCAATTTGCTGAACGAAATAGCACCAGAGCTTATCGAAAGGAACGAGCCAGTTGGGGATCATATAAAAACAATGAAGTGTGGCGTAAATGATAAAGGATGCCAATATCGGACCCAACCTTTTTGAGACTATGCTTCTTCTTGCCTTAACGTATGCCTCGGAAATCTGTAGGTTATGTATGACCCTAAGCGCGATTCAGCGTTTCATCCAAACAGCGAATCTAGACGGCTTCCGTTCCATGTGTGTGAGGGAGAGAATACTAAGTTCTGATCTGCGTCTACGATCGAAAGATCAGAGACACAACCACACACTGCTGTGTCGCAGAATAGTTAGGCTAGTTGTGTTATGCGTGTAAGTAATCATCGTTGGGTACAAATCCTAAGCCATTACATTCTACTGGCTATCAAGCAAACTGCTTGAAGACTACTTCTCCTCGACAGTCAGAGTCCTACGTGAATGTCCTACAAATATGTTATGTTGCTTAGTGGATTTCTAGGCCGAAAGGAAATCAAAGGACTGACTGGTTTTGCGTCCTACAAAGAAAAATTAATGTTTTACTGGTGCCTGCTTAACTCTATTGTGAACCCAATGATCTAGGTGACCATCCGACTCATTATTTTACTTGAAGTTCAGAATTAGATACATTGTACTTCATTTATAATCAATTCTGACTTGGAAGTAACTGCAAAACAAAGATTTGAAGTACGAGTATAGATGAAACACCACTATTTCAAGTTCATTAAATCATATAATTCTTGATCCATAGTCCAGATCTTTCTGAATTGCGAGATTAGAACGTACCAATATACAATTGTTCATTCACAGACTTCTTATCACATTAACAAATGGAGTAACCAAATGTATACATATCCATTACTAGTGCTACCAAACAAATGAATACATAAAGAATCTAGAACTTATATTTAAAGAAAAATTGTGATTTATCCGCAGTGTAATACAAATATATCAGTAATCTATACTATTGATTAGTTGATTAGTCAGAATGTATTACACTCTTTCAAAAAGCTATTACTAGATCATATTATCGCAATGTCTGATCGGCTACTGCCACTTTATACGTTGATTTTTCACGGAAAGTATCTTCTGGTTGTAAGCTTCTATCAAATGACGAAGTATTCGAAATTAATGACGGTCGTGGGCGAATTCGAGTCGAACAGACCTTCAAAATTCAATTTAATCCTTATTTCGAACGTTGTGATAAGTCAAAAACTCACATATATTGTACACATCCGCAGCGTCTGATCAAATAGTCTCATGTCTTCTTTGCTTATGGGATGGTCTTCAGGTGGGCAAAATGATAAGTCTTCACCAACGAAAGCATCCGTAAAATGAATACCATCACAGAGATGAGAAATCCCTCTTAACTTCTCGAAACTGAATCATTACAGGTAAGGACTGGTGATTGCATATACATTATGTGTTGATCTGTGTATGAAAAACAGGTACTTATGTTTTGTCAAAAAATAGGTCACTATGTGCTACATTTATATGCACTCAACATTTTTAAAAATTTTGCGAAAACAGTAAAGTGTAAGATGATCTAAAATTTTGGATGATCCACGTCAGTGAATAAACGTACCATCTTAGTCGTAGACGAGTGCGTTCTTCTCCCCAATAAACGAGAACTTGCAGTTTACTTACTGCTCGTTGTTGCTATAATTAGGCAGTTTAAAATTGATATATTTCAAATTCGTTAACAGCTAATCAATGAACCTAGAAGCCACCTTTCTACAACATATAACGACCTAAATGCTGAGCGAAAATAGTCGTAAATTTCTAGTAAAGAGCGTGCAAAAGCAGAAATTTGGCTTCAGAGTCGAATGCGCTCAATTACATTTGCAAACGCGTTTATGATTGAGTAAAATGAATTTACGTATAGGCTAGCTTATCTTTTGATTCAGTTAAATTGAATGAAGACATAGAATTTAATATTTAAAGTCTTCAAAACATTTATAATTACGTTGACCATAATGCTTTTACTTATCAAATAACTTAAAATTGTTCCCAAACAAATAGACATTGACAAAGATAGTGAAAAAAAGTAAATTTTTTACAAAAAGAAGTTGTTTAGCACCTTGTGCGCGATAGGTTCATAGGGAGATCTGATGAGTAGTAGGAACAGATAAATTCAGTAAGTGATGTAGCTTCAACATAGATTAGTAAATCTTGGTTGTAGAGCAACAAAATAGTATATATGTTAAAACACCCTTACTGTAGTTGAAGCAGTGGAAACCAATGAGCTTTGTGATGACTTCCAGTCTGAATTGGGTAGAGAGCATTGAAGTCGTATGGAGACGTTCTTAAAACAACATAAATATTTTGACACAAAATCTAATGAATAAATTCTGTTCTTCGTGATATCAAACTATTGGTAATATAACTATTTTTAATATTTAGATACTTGGATCTAACCACATATGTTTAATAAACAATTGTTGAATCACTCTACATATAAAAGAGGCAAAAATCGGCCTTTGGCTAAAGAAAAAAAAAACACTTTAGTGTACAATTCAAGGATGAATAAATCTTGCCTTAGATTCACCACGATCTATGACAATGCCAGGTGCGGGACGAATCTCCACAGGAACTGGCTCTAGAGCTCCAGATTCCGTCATATATAAGACAATAATACGGGAAAACGCACGACTAAATGTTTGAACCAAATCAACACTTCGATGAATAATATAAAATAAAGTAATGTGCTAAGAGCATAAAAAATTCTTGCGTTGAAAACACACCGATTTCCTGAGTTTGTCAAAGCAAATGAAAACGTGGATTCATAACACGACTGTAGGATATAAGTTCCATTTCGAGAAAGACGTAAATCGTCTCTAGCTTTCACGGTAACAATTGCGGTCCCCCCTAGACCACGAATCGGCATCTTAAAACAAATTACACCAAACCTAGTTAAATTCTATGAAGTGTGAAAATTTTGTAATTCAACACTATTATTATAGAAAGAAAATGAATATTAGGTCGAAAGATAGAAAGCAATAATATATCTATTCGGGAAAAAATACCCTATAGTTCATTTGAGGTCCACCTCCTCCCTCCACCGCAATGAGAAGGTTTGTACAGAATCGAGCGTTTTGGGTTGGTGAAAACTCAATTCGTAATGAAACAGTACGACGAGGATCCAAAAGTAATATCTGACTATCCAAAAGCTGAAACGGCTTTATTAACCTTAAGATCAATTACTTCAGCACAAATGTAAGATAGCATCATACGGCAAAAGGTGGTCCGGTATGACTAAGCTTCGCTCTTATCCGAAGAGAGTTATCCGTACGATTAGTAACATCTACGTTCGAAACAGCAGTATCTCCAATAGCGACAAAACCAAAAGCAACTTCATGCTGCGGTATATAAAGCACAGACCTAAATTTTGATATTATAGATTAGTACTAAAATTGAAGAGCAAAACTGTGAACCTTTGAGCGGTATCAGAACTCATTTTCGAAGAGCATCGGTCATTAGCGATTGTAGATAATGAACTAGTCGACCTTGCTGATGAATGTGGTCGGTTCTTGAAGTGAATTATATTACTCATTTTCGACTTAACCGAATAGGCTCTGACATTGTTGATGAGTCCCCTGGCATTCAAGACGAATTTATATAAGTATAATGTCTTAGTTGTATAGTTATTACTTAAAGAGGAAAACCTTCAGTTTCCAGTGCATCGGACTGACATATTCGGTCTAGAAATACATAACTATGCATGTGTATTCATATATAGTTACTATTTAGTTACTACTGACAGTATTACGACCTCAACTTAGATCTTGGAAATTCCTAATACTGAACGGTTGTATTGATTCTTGATACCACCTGTAATTAACCAATTTTTTATTTTTCTTTATTTTCTTATCCGCATAATCGCATAGTAATACTAAAAATAACACCACTAAGTGATTAAGATATTTTTAGTGCTATTATATACACATAAAACTGATCACAGCAAATTTTTTTCTCTAACCCTATTCCTCTCACAACTTCAGCGTTTGATCGTGGAAATTTTTCATGAGGGAAAAAACTATATTAAAAACAAAACATGATCGAGAGTATAAGGAGTGGCACAGTTCCAAAGGTGGTCAAAATAAAAAGTGACTTCATCCGAGGTGGTAACAACCAATCACATTGAATACTTTCGCGCCGTATGACAATTGTAATGGAAGTTACATTACGAATATGTCAACTATCTCTCTACAAACACGGATAACAATGTAGGATAAATTCTGTAGAAATATAGAAGGAATGACATTTGCACTCCTCATAAAATTCAATAATCAGTAATAAACTTCAAAATACACGCTCACCTCTTCGATTCAACTATTATACCAACGCTCTACTAAGCAACTGAATATGAATGAACCTTAAGCACGTTCAAATTCTTACTACTTATATAAAGCACTTTCTTAAATACAACAGAAATCACAATATCTCGCCAAACTTCGCATTTAGATCTTTTAACTCTAACGCTTTAGAGAAATAGAGGGAAATAAAGAAATAAACACGCAGATCGGACCACACATGGCCTAGAGTAAAAGAAAACGAGATAGAAAGAGGTTAAAAAAGGCAAAGAGCCTTTTATAAAATTGAAACATATACATTTATAAATAGTAATAAACATACTTTTAGTCCCATAACACAAAATCCTAGAAACGGAAAAAAAAAACATACCGCTTCCTCAAATTCTGCCTTTGCTGGTTGACGTCCAGCTACATTATCCTGTATCCGAAATGCACATATTTAATAAAAAAGAAGCAAAACTACTTATGTGAGATATTTAATAATGAGCGATATAAGAAACAGTAATACTACCAAAAAGAAAAACAAGTTCTATGTAATGTGAATCTGTTACGAGATTATAGATGGTGAAATAATATACACAGCACGTTTTTAGATTTGATTGATTAGGATTAGGACTTGCAAAAACTACAGTTGATGTCAGTTGCTTTGCAATTTTGAAATGATACAGGTAATTGAACAATGATGTTATATGCACCTTTTCCTTTTTCGGAACTTCTTGTTTACGTTCATTGTCGCGAACTGCCGTCTGAAACGTACACAAGTAAACACTGGAAAGAACTCGAAACCCACAGCTGTCAGTTAAAGCGAACCAAAACTACATAGTCTAATTAAGATTTTGTCCGTTAAAATTGTGTGATGACTTGCAGAGTAAATCATGCTTCTTTAAAAAAAAACAAAGAAACTAATTGAGTATAGTATTCTATATAATGTTTAATATAACTAGTATTCCAATCCATATAGAACGAAACACTGAATTACGTACGTGCGGAACCCCTTCGGATGTTTTCGACACTTTTCCACTGTCACGATGCTGTCCCTTTATGGCGTCCTTGCAAAGTTAAGCATTGGGTTTGAGAAAAAAAAAACCAAACACATATAAAACTCAACTATTATTTTATCAGTTTCGGTTCTTGCTGGTAATTCAATAAAAACTCAAAAAAAATATTAACAACAAACCTGTATGATTCCAGAAGTTTTTGAAGTCGCTTCGCAGTCATAATAATGAGACTTATCAGCCTTCTTTGTCTGATTCTAAAAAGAGAATTTTTATTTCAAAATTTCAGATAATCAGAAACAGTAATATTATACATTAATGCACTCGATACATTACCCATTAATACATATGGAATTCACTTTTTAATTGAGTTTAGGGTGCTTCGTTGTATGAAACTAAATAATAAGTGGAAATGAGCGACACCCACCATAGTTTCAGCAGCACTACTAGACTGCTTGGTAGAAGGATAATTACGTGATGTGTATGATGTCTTAATTTCACTTAAACACATCTTTGAGCACGAAACAATCCTGTCATTATACAAACATCAACATACGAACCGAACTGTGGGAATAGGTAACAAATGGCTCTCAATTTTTTTCGCTCTCACTCGGTTTCGCTTGTAGTCATCCAACACCTTCATTAATGTCCTTGGTGAGGAAGAAGCCGGCATATCCTGAATCAATTTCCTTCAATTTTGCCAGGGATTATTTGTGCCAAAACCATTTAATAGCCAATTTTTTAAGTAGACGGACTACGAAAAATTGCAACGAAATTGATTCTCACTTAGCGACGTATACATTTCCAATAAAATCATAACAAAAATACCTTCAGAAGGTCCCGAATAGACCCCACACTGAATGTAGTCGTAGTCGTAGTTTCCGCGATGGAGTGTTCGTCCACTAATGACATATCTATTTACAGAAAAATTTGTTTTTCCTTAACCTGGAAACAAAACAAAAGCAGGCAAAAGTATAGGACCTCTGTTCGCGGAATCTCCTTCAGGCATAATCATTGATACACCCTGGAATTTCTCTACAAGTTCATGGCACCTTATTTTTGATGAAGCATTGGCATTCAAAGCTAAAAATTGAATATGACAATTATTGTATGATTGTGAGTAATGCTAGCACAAAGATACAAAAAAAAGAGTTAGCTACTAACAGACAGGAGTACTTGTTTGCACCCCGTTAGTACATGATTCACTTTGATTTGTAGAATCGTTCATAGGCAATGACGAGTTCAGTATACGCTTTGGTGTGACCCGAAGATGATTCAATGCAGACTAAAAGCACTTTTTCTGGATAAGTTTCGATGAATTATCACCATATTCATGATTACTTTGTCCATCTCCTTTCCCTCAAGATTGTTTCGTTTGCCAGTAGTACCCGAAACTTCCTTTCTTCCAGTATTCTAAATGCATCATTATTATTGCATATTTGTATAGAATGCCTTGATCAAAATATACAATAGAAAGAATAAAAGTATATTTTACTTCAGTATATCTGGTTGTACGAACTGCACTTTCATCTTGCTCTACATCTTTGTTCATATTAGCAAATGAGGATTGTTGATTAGATTTCCTGCCATGATCGCCATTTCCCTTTAAATGTGAAACTTACTAGCAATAAATAAATTAGATAAGAAAAACCGGAACACAACGAGATACCTTCAGCACAGGAAGTTCTTCTGCAATTCCGACTGTGCTATCAAACGACGAATAATCAAGAATGCTTGGCTCCCAACTGTTTTCCTTTTCAAAATGGCTCATGTTGAATCTTAAGCGAAGAATCTGTTAAATACATAGTCTAAGAGAACCAGTACATTAGAACGCTCATAAACCTTGGATCGTCTTGTATGAAACGACCATGTCCACGAAAGAAAGACTCCTGTTCCCTTTCAATTATTTCGGAAGCTTTTTCTAAAATGAAATGTTACATTACTTCATTAGGTATATACAGAGCAAAACTGACTGTCAGTAATGAATTCGCTGCTTTTAATAGAATATGCCTTTATGGAAGCACATTCTTCAACATTTGAGATACTGCCTTCCGAAGGTTGACGACTAATTGATGAGCGATTAGTTATTTCTGTAATTAAATACAGTGACTACATATATTCGACGATACATTACGACCCAGAAAAATCAATACAGCTGTGAAAACTTGACTCTCATGTTAAAACTAGTATTTAACACATAAAAAATGATCTAATTGCAAACCGCTGGATGGGATATCATCAATTTTTGACTCCTCTGGAATTGTTGAGAGGGCAGGACGAATCCTACAAAGTTTATTTTTGAGAAAAGAGCATTCAGAAACCCAGCGTATTTAATGGAGTATACCAGTTATTTTGGGAATAAATTTGATCAATAGGTTGATGTAACTGGTCGTTGTCGCAGTCGCGCAATTCCATTTCGTCAACTGAACTTGGCTTTATAATGTTGTAGCAATCATCAATAACGATATGACCACGTCAGCAGAGCTTATTTAGCCACAAAAAAGCAGCAAAAAACTAAAGCTTCGAAAAAGAACAGGTTTGGCAGTGAACTAACAGTTTGATTCGTGATCAGAGAGAGGAGCATCAACAAAACTCTGGTCATCGAATCTATCTTCCACAATTTCATTGTCATCCACAACGCTGCCCATAAGTGAAATCCCCGCTCACTGCAAAACTACATTAAATAAAAAATATTTCTTAACATGATTTTCATGAACTCTTCTGAGACTGCTTGTAGACGTGGAGATGAAAAACTGTGACACACTGTTTTACAATCATGTTCAAAATAGTATGTGTATAATAAATAGTACATAATTATATGTGCAGTTACAAAAGGTAGCAAAAAATAGAAAAATATGGGAAAAATTCTTTTTGCTTGTGTACCCTCTTTTATGAGCCATGCGATGAAAAATTAAAACAGTGATGAATAGAAGCAGAAAAAAATTTAAGGAAAAACACACATCTCGCATACGTATCCACAAAAAAAGTGGTCGACGACAGATAAGAATTCAAACAACAGCATGTTATGGCCTTTTCACGCTAAGAAATTGAGAATTCTCGCCTCTCATTCTTTTCGTAAGACCACTTTTCGTGCGTGCCTTTTTGAAAGTGTAAAATATATGATGCAAAGACATTGTCTTCGCTCAGTACAAAAGTCAATAGCAGAAAAACAAAATCTCCCAACAACAATCATGAAAAGGAACTAAAACACTAAGGAAGAATTACTTTTATTCAAATTTAATAGGTCCTGCACAGCCAAAAGTCGAGCATGATCAATTTTAAGATGTTTTTGTGAAGATGCATTCGTTACATCTACGAACGTCAGTAATATCTATGAACGACATACCATGATTACTTATTTCTTTATTGATAGAAACTGCTAAGAAGTGTTCTTTATTAATAAGAATAATTGAAGCTTACAATTAAATTTATAAAATCCTTCGTCAATAACTTACACTAAAACCAGCAAACGAATTAAGAACGCTAAGAAATAAAATGGTATTTGACGCGAATGAACCAATTGCGAAAAACATCACATGTTCATTCTAATGTGAACCATGTAATTCTTGTTATTACGCGTTTTTACAAACAATGACATTCAAAATTTTTACTCTCCCGCCTAAACAACGTTTTTTCCACATTCGCGGACTTTGATAACGCATCAATACGCTAATCCATTGATAACAAGCTGCAGAATAATATGTCACAATTGTTTTTATTCACAATAATGTTTTCTCGGAAGTCGGAAAACACTCAACATAAACAATTGTGAATCGATTTCTTCTATTTACGACATATAATCATTATAAATTAAAATTTTCACCTCAATTCATTTGAAGTCAACTCAATTTTATCGTAATGATGGGTAGTAGCTGTAGAAATTTCTTGTACCCATAGTATGCCATAGGGTTCATATCACCAACATCTTCTTTTATCCTGTTCAAAATTAAATGATATCACAATAAGCGTGTTCAGCTAAGGTGAATCTTCTTTGCATTTTCACTAACTTCTAAATCAGAGGAGAATTGGGACAGCGCCAGATAGTTATGTACTAGCAATATTTTTTAGTCACTATATGATATGAGAAGTTTATTCTAGTAAAGATCTTCAAATTTTCAATGAGGATATGTAACAGGATTTCATTCTTCGTGAACTTCATACAGAACATAGAAGTTAGATGAGATAAGCTTTAGCGTTGGTCAATTTTTTGTGGCTGTAGGTGCCTAAGTATTCGTGTTCAACGTGATATTGTAAAGGTGGAAGCCTTGTTTATACCGTAACTTGAATTGAACACTCTTCACTAATTCACTGCTTTTCATCTTATCCGGATTTCTCTGGTACCAATTTACCGACCCCATAGAGACGACGAGCTTATTAAGTTTGTAGAGCGGCCGCGAACTCATTCGTGTATGCGTGTCAATGTAGCATCTCCACCACTGCGGCGTTATTGCACTTCTTCAAAATTTCGGAATCGTCTCCTTCAAACTATAACTTTTCCAAAAGCATACATGCTATATCGTGCGGTGAAACCTTTGTTTTTGATTCTTTCTACATGGAAAGAAAGTGAGTGACAGCCACTTTTTCTCAACTGATCATTTTTGAATATAGTGGACTTATTCACGCACTCTTAAAATGGAATGAAAAGTGCTTCAGACAGAAAAAGGATCTCAATGAGGGATTGAGTGAAGGAATGATCGCAGAATAAGTTCGTTCAGGCTTCCAAGGGATTATCAATTTGATGGTGGACTAATCAAGGTTGCACACTCGTTCTCTTTAATCTGGCTCCACATTATCAAGCCGGTCTATGCAAATGTGGATACCCTAATATTTCTTAAGATGAAGCATAGCAAAGCATTGAAGCGTAACGTAGATAGGACGATTATATTTGGAACCAGTTGACCTCATTTGCAACAAATTTTATGAATCCTGTGGTTCTATGAATATAATGAATTTCCAAAAAAAAAACGTATTCTTAAGCACATATAATATAAAGCACATAATATTGAGATTCATTTTTTGTTTCTTCTCGTGACGTTCACTTTCATCCGAGAAATTCAATATACCTCTAAAATGAGTTCGGTTGGCATCAGAAAATGAAGTGTGATATCATCTGCTGCTTCAGAATGTCCTCGATCTCAATTCACAGCAAATTTAAAGGTTAATTTTAAAATCACGAAATTCGCTGCATATTCTATACTTTCCGCATATCACATGACTGAACTTTGTTAGATACTCTTATAAAATGACATCTATTTTAAATTTACTATTTTTGAAGTACACTCAAATATGAGGTATGTTTTGCTTTGAACCAAACTTCTTGCTGCCCGCACATTTGTAGTACTGAATGGAATTGAAGCTTGAATGGCACTCTTTTTACAATCAGTCATTACCTCACAGTCGCAGATCAGCTTTTAAAAACAATTTATTATTGTATTTAATAAATTTGTATAGCTCTATTGAAGAGAGATTTTTGTAGAATTATTATTGAGTTATCGGAATTCATATTTTCAACAGATGGGCTTCATCTGTGAATTTTTTTATGTTAATTATCAAGTGTTCATTACGGTGGAGTTGAAAAACACTGCATACAGATCTGATTAAGACATCAGTCCTCATGAGGTAACAGTATGGTTCTTTAGAATCATTGTATAAACCACTCGAACACTTCCACCATAAGTTAAGACAGAGAATGGGTGGTGCGCCTCCGGAAGGAGATAGATTACGCCAGTGCTTATCCTTATCCCTAATTAGCCAGGTAATGCGTCGACATCGAGTTTAGCCGAGTTCTCCATTTTGACTCTGATATTGTGTTATAACAAATCAGAAGAAGAACTCTCCTAGCATTAAACAGTTGGAGTAGTTCATTACGAGTGAAATCAACCTTTTTTTATATTCCTCATTTAAGCTACTCATCTGATATGGTTTAAATACATGTCAGTAAGGTAATGAGGACGCGTGGCACAGCGGTGGAGGTGCCACAGTGACATATAGGCTCGAATGTTATTCGAAGCCGCCTCTTTCTAAATCATAAAAACCAGTGACTGCCTCTGCTGAAGACTATGACAACGTCATTCCAAACTATTAGGAATCCTACAGCTCTTAAGCTACAAGAGCAAAATTTTGTCGTGTCAATGTCACCGTGTACGCAGAAGACCACCAACGTCGACGACAGCGGCGTGAGAAAGAAACGAATCGAAAGTGGCTCGGGCTCGGACTCCGTTACCATCCACGTATCTAAGTAACTAGTGACGAAGAAAAAAAACTGACAAAAGACATTATTTAATCTTGTAGACTGAAAATGATCTATAATAATCATTAGTTTCACTCAGTGCACTCACTATTCCTCGGAGTTTTGATCTGATAATATCTTGTTTCTATTATGAAACTCAATGAAAAACCAACAGTCATTTCAGTTTTAGCGAAAGAAAAAAAAGCCCGTGGGGTATTCTAGAAAGGAAACTAAATTCAAGGGTTTTTTAAAAGTGATACAATATCGATCGAACGTTCTTGCCAAAAGATAACAGCTAACATACATAACCGTCATCAAATCAATCGATATCGATTGAAACTTAATCGATAACAACATTTCTCAATATTACGAAAAAAATTTGAACTCGGCAATATTTTGCATGAAAAAACACTTTGACCTTTTGTTTTTCTCTTACAATAATAAAAGTGAACAATCGTAGCGATCTTATTGAAAGCTATTCAAAATGAATTCAGATCTCAAATGTTTTTTATAAACATGAAAAGAAAAAAAGCGGAAAAAGTTCCTTCCAATGATGAGGTACTATGCCAAAAATATTAAAAAATATAAAAATATATGCAAAATATGAAACTTCTATTGATTGGATATTATCGAAATAGACGAAACCCTTGTTGTTTTTCTTTGAAAAAAATCCCATGATACGTTAAATAACAGAAAAATCGACGTACAGTAATCTCAAAATCGTTCAGAAGTCCCGAACGTAGTGTTTTGAAATTCTTTCAGATGCGAAGCGTTATAGGACAGCTGAGATATAAAGCAATACTTTAAACTAGTTATCATATCATTGCTCTATCCGTTACGCTTTAGTTTTCGATCATTTGTTGCTTAACAGCTTCACTTATCTCATACCGAAAAGAGAATGAGGTCAGCAATTGAGGAGGAAATGTAGCTCTGTGTGTGTGTCTTTGATCTGATGTTGACAAGTACGTCAAAAATTATTGTTTACATGAATGAAAATAACAAGAATTTTCTACAATTCAAAATTCTCAGTAATAGATTAACATTGAAGATTTTATTTCAGGTAAGTTTTCCCTTTTTCATTAAAATTTTCACTTTTCATTTCAGTGAGGTGATTTCCTCACAGTATATCGATTGTCAAACTTTCAATTGTATACGAAAGCCGAGAACTTGAAGTTACTCAAAGTTTTTGACTCAAGAAGTGCTTAGAGGTCAATTGATTCCTTTTTATGTTTGGCACGTGGATGCGGAAATGAATACGTTGATGCTCGATGATCAACGACGTAGTCGATTGCGTTGCATTCTAGCGTCAGCTCGTCAACGAGAAACATTCGGGCTCCTGTTCGGGCTTAACTTGAGCTTTTCGTGTCTCTTGTGATCGCCACCACTCCCATTCGACAATCAAACACGTTTTTATAACGAGAAGATGATTTCTATTTCTTCTTTTCATTACCGCAAATCATTCCCTTTGTTGTCGAGTGTCATGCTTTTCATAGAACGCTTAACGTTAATATCATTATAATAATCCGCATATTTTCTATTTCATTGACTAGTAGCATGTTATTTTTTTCCCTCACAACCTCATTACTTGATAATTAGAACTCTGAAGAACCAATATAAATATAAAATATTGCTAAGTGTCCTTGTTGTAACAATACAAAAATTATCATAATATATTTCCTCTTCTAATTGTTTACACTTTCATCAACCTCATTTTGTAAACCCGACAAATTTTTGTACTATTTTTTTTATACTGAACTCTGAACTCTTGTTGGAACACACAGATAACAACTGTAGCATTGCTGATGTCCATTGCATTGGTGTTTTTGCTTTTGAGAAAAAAGCTTTACCTCCGTATTTTCATTTGTACGCAGTTAAATTTTCATTAAAATATTATTAGTATGCAAATTAAGCGCTTTTTGTAGATCGTGAAAATTCGAAGAGATAAAATTCAACTGTTGGAAAGTTAAGTCTTCAAGAAATTTACGATCCTCACCGCCTTTCTTGAAAATTTTGTTTGAAACGGATTTAGAAGGAAAACATGAGACATTAAAAGAAAGTGCAATAATCTCGGATTGGTCTGGGATCGATCGATGATGCCGGTTTTTTAATGTTTTTTTTTCCGGTTTTTTTTTCACTCTTTGTCACTGACCGGCTTTGAACTGGCGACGTTCCATATCACGCCGATACACACTTTATCACCCTATTCAACTACCGTATCACGCAGTATCTGACCAGCAAGACTGGTAAACAATGTCGTTGTTTTGATATTCATCGAGATCTTCGTCAAATGAATCTTTCTGAACTCTCATTCGTTTCGATAACGTTTTTCCCTCAAACTTAATCTGATGATTTGATCATCTTTTGAAAATGAATCGTCATCACTTTTTGTTCACCTGAACGCGCACTTTC
Organism: Dictyocaulus viviparus; assembly: GCA_000816705.1. Lineage (NCBI taxonomy): Eukaryota > Metazoa > Nematoda > Chromadorea > Rhabditida > Metastrongylidae > Dictyocaulus > Dictyocaulus viviparus. The sequence goes on along the minus strand of KN716151.1, from coordinate 311,414 downwards.
TTTAGTGATCCCGTCAGCAGATGAACACGAGTGTGTGATGAAATTTCGCTTTTGGGAAACAGTTCATCCTATGAGTGAAAATTCATAGGATGCTTACTAATGAATCAAATTGAGGCAAATTGTAACGTTAAATTCTCTACCTCTAAAATAGATGGATTTGTTTAAATAAAAATCGTCCAAATCATTACTGAATGTCTAGCTATTTACTGTTATAGAATTAGTGTAATAAAAACTATTTTGATAAAAAATTATTCAAAATCAGTTTGTTTTGATCTATCGATTGGTCACCATCGACGTTTGAGGAACGAAAATTCAGACGGGTTAGAGGCTACAGTAATCGATCTAGCAGCTCTTTATGTGACACCGTTACAGTGTCAAGCACTTAAAATCAAAGATCAGTAGCAAAAGCATTTTTTTTGTCATATATTTTTCAGCCGCTTTGGTTGACACATCCTCCTTTCACTTTATCGACATTTTCGTTCTTAGTTCTTTCTAATTAATAGTATTTATACAATTAAAAAATCGATAAAATAATTGAAAACAAGTGAGATTTTGTATAGTGGTTTTTTAATCAAGTAAACAAAAAAAACAACAATAACATCAAATCAGTTATGGGATTCAGAGGTACACACGTCAAGATCAAAACCTGTTCGATGTGATCCTTGATCCATCCGTCCCTCGTACTTCCTCTTAATTCGAACGATACAAATTGACCACTACGAGAAAAAAAACTAGTAAATGGATTGAGACGAAAAACGAAATATTCGTAATTCATCCGTTGTTTTCCATTAAGGAAAAACATTTCTACGTTAAATTTCTAGAAGAAAAATTTAACTCATTCCTACCTCATGAATATATTATTGATCGCAGACTAAATCGATCAATGTCATTATTATGATTAGGTGCTTAACAACCGATGAAACAAATCAAATATAAGTAGTGTTTCTTTTTTCATTGAATAAGGAGAAAAGTTGAAAGAGGAACATAGCAGCCCTCTTTCAGAACAATTTTAGAAAGAGGAAAATTTCACTTAATTTCACATTACAGAGTAACGAATCCATTTAGTTCATTCCGTTGTGGATCAAGTGCTATCGTAGAAGTCATTAGTTTCTGTTTTGTTTTATTTTTCAATATACAATCTTACACTGGGTGCTTTTTTTTGACTCATTGATTTTTATACCTCATCAATTAACTATTTTTCGGCAATTCGTTCCAAAAGCTTTAAGAAAATTGCTTAAGATTACCTGAAGAATGAAGCTGACAATGAGTACAACAAAGAGTGATGTAGGCGTAGAGTAAAACTTGAACTTTGATCTTAGCAGTTAGCATTTAGAAACCACATACCACACCTCTTATTATTAGTATCATTAAAGAAATAATCTATACGATTCTGACTACCTCGAAAGACATTTATTATTCAAGTTTCTGAGTGAGGTTGTAAGCTCAGTGTTACCATTTCGGCCCTCACAAGAATTTGCGATGTTGCTTTGCTGAATGTTGTTTGTTTACTTGAAAAGCTCTCAATTTAAGCCATTTTTTAAAGTACTCTATTTTGCAAACTATGATGAAGCTGTTCAGGCTATGAGGACGCTGTTAGCCTTAGTTATACCGTTGGTGTTTGCTAAACTCGATTTATCCCATGTCCGAGCACCTGGGATGTATCCACCGGAAGAGACAAGAACGGATGTTCCTGATATTCCGCTAAATTCCTACCAGATGACGATGACCGACATATCTGGCGATTTTAATAATTATCAGTACTACTATGAAAAAGATCCTACACCGGCTTCCAAAGATTCGGGTAAGCTTATGGAAACATTCAATAAAGAGTCTTATTAATTTCTTACTTTACCTGCAAGTTTCTCTTCTATCCTCGACCTCCATCAGATGATGAGTGACTGTTTACACTTCCAGAAAAAAAACTCAATGACGATAGAAGTTATGGCTTTAATCCAAACAGAACTCCTATAGAGGTCAATTTTACACAAGCAGGCATCTAAAAAATTTTTATTAGGTTTTATAATAGAAGTTCGTGAATATAGGGAGTTCCGATTTCTGGCACAACGTTGCCAGGAATTAGTAATTCAAGTGGCGTAATAATTGTGAATGGAATATGCATAATAGTGTTAATGTGTGAACTTCATCATTAAGCTTTACGTTATCTAATTTTTCCTCAATAATATTCCGTGGGGGGCGCAGTGGTGCAGTGGTGGAGGGGAGGTGCAACACCAATCCCGCGTCTTTCCGACGTCGACAGATTGGTAACAGAGAAATCTGGTAAAGATAACTATCAAAAATCATAGTAAGACAACTAGCACTGACTCATTGAGGAGTGGTATAACTTTTACGTTATCACATTGAACACGAATGCGTAGGCGCTTCCTGCCACAAGGTAATGAACAATGCCAAGTCTAGCTTAACTATGTAAATATCACGAAAAATTAACTATTGTCTAAAATGTAGTTTTGAAATTTTGCTAAATCACTTTTTCCTTCGAAACGGCTTCCAGAATATTCTATCGAAATTAATTACATGGAGGTTTGTAGAGGTTTCGGCTTAGAACACTATACCACCCAAAATCAAAACGAAAAAGCTGCAGCTGTTTCCAATGAATCAAGTTCAACTATGTATTGTTTTAGATGGTCATGGATCAGTCAACAAGGGACCGATACCTCCACAGACATCAGAAGTACGACAACAGATCAACGTGAGCACTTCGTATGCTAACATTCAAGGTGGACCACCAACGGTCGACGATACATCACCTCTGCAGTACGTCTCGCCACCGAGTCGTCCAAGTACAGAGAATAAAAAAACAGACGAAGCTGTCGAATGGACACCGCAACAAAACCGGCCGGCTTCTCCTTCAGATGTCGGTGATGTATATCGTGTAAGAAAATATGAAGCTTTACTTTTCTTTCATTCAAATTTCACATAGTTTGATGTAGTCAGGAATTTTGGGTTAGAAATTTAGTACTCAAATGTTTTTTTCAATCAGAAGCTTTCGTGAAATTTACATATTTTTTCTACCTTAAAAATTGCATTGTGCTACATTTTGGCTGACAACGTTACCAACATTTTTGTACAATCGTTAAATAATTAAGGTTTTTCTTGCAAAGTAGATTTCTTTTACTAATGTATCCTTAAATTTTTAAAATTATTTATATTTATAATTGCTTACATACCAAATGCCAAGGCTTTGCCTCGTTATAGATCATAATTGGTTTATTGGAATTCATATGCAAATTTAGGATCGTCCTCAATATTCAAATTTTGACGAGAAAATTGCCATAAAAGTACCTGTGAAAACGGATTCTTATAAGCAGGACGACACAGAATACATGATTCGTATGTGCAATCAAAGCAAGAAAACAAACTGTCCGAAAAGTAATAGAAGCTTTTACTATTATCCTCGAAGGTAACTCAAAATTACGTCATACTCACGAGAAATCTATTTCATTTCAGAAAACAATATGGTTCGGTAAAGAACATCATAAGCAATCAACAAAAACGAATTCACTCATCAAATGATTTCGAACGAAGACAATCGTTTGACAGAACCACTAATAGTTACGATGAAAGGCCACACAGTAAGCTGAAACATAATGAAGATTTTTACTCAAAAGCACTCAAAGTAACAACCTCATAACCTCTAACGACTCAGTTTGTAACACTATTCGGCTTTATTTTACAAAAGATACAACGTCTTTCAAGAAACTGACTGGCTGATAGTGAAGAGGAAAGCAAGCTGCTTTATCGGCTATACAAGTGTAAACTCAAATCATTTGCATGCAAATGGGATTTCGCCCAATTCTTCAACGGGGATCAAAAATAATCATTATTGAGACGTCACCAGTTCTTCATCAGAAGTCGTCACCAGTTGAACTACTAGATTTGGGCTTTGCTCTATGGAATTTAGTACTATTTATCTCTTTTTAATTGACGGAAAAGTGGAACGATTCTCGCAGATGACAACTGCACACTCAGAAGCATCCAATTACCATAAGTTGTCAACAGCATACTAAGTACTTTTCCAAATACTGGACGCTTATTATAGGATAGTGGTACTTTTTAGGAGGGTGTGTAGCACAGTGGTAGAGTACACTGCCTCCGAACACGACCAAGATTCGATCGATTACACTACTAGAGATGAGTGATGGCTTCCTTGAAGTAGATCTCAAAAGTCGACTATTAACAGAATCATCTAAAAAGATCATAAGCATTGGCTTGACATTGGTGAACCACCGTAACCCATCGTGCAGATCCCACAAGGATTCAGCAGGCATCACGACTTTCGAGGAAATCGATTATATGATGCATCGTAATATACACGAATTCGTTAACTTCAAGGCTTAATCCCTTTGTCAAATCAGTTTGGTGCGAAAATGATTACGATTTATGCAATATTGAGATCGGCAGAATACCGAAATCAATTCGTATCAGTGCGATAGTTATTATCTCAATGATAACTTTTCGCTTTTCATTTCTAAATCACATCTATGTTTACAGTGACCTGTATGCAAATTTTAAACTTCATAATTGAGTCGCATGCATAATAAAGTAATGAGGTTGTTGTGTTTATAAACAGATGTAGAATAGAATCTTTGTCCAATTGTAGATAGTTGACTAAAATCTGAAACAAACAAGATAGTTATATTCTATATTAAATTTTTTGTTCAGCCGGAAATACCAGGACACAGATTAACTCTGAATGGACAAATTCAAGGATCGCTACAAACGACGGTTATGTCGGAAAGGTTGGTATCTGGCAAGAATCCAAGCACTCAAAATCAGTAATTGAGGGAACATAGACTTCCTTATTGAAATGAAAATCAACATGAAAAAGTATCCAGTCGTGTCGTATAGCATTTTTCTTCCTTCTTTCCAGAAAACAAAACCATGTTGTCCGTGTTGTCGTACATCAGCAGCATCATCTGCTCCTG
>KN716151.1:288714-305458 GCA_000816705.1 Dictyocaulus viviparus | reverse complement strand
CAGTAATTAGAGGGAACATAGACTTCCTTATTGAAATGAAAATACAACATAGAAAAGTATCCAGTCGTGTCGTATAGTCATTTTTCTTCCTTCTTTCCAGAAACAAAACCATGTTGTCCGTGTTGTCGTACATCAGCAGCATCATCTGCTCCTGTAGGAACCAAAGGTACAACTACTACAATAACAGAATACGCTTAATTTGAAAGTTCAGATATGAACTCATTCAAAATGTATCAACTTTATGAATGATCTTTGATGTTTTCAATTATCAACAACAATTAACATATTAAACATGTCTTAGAAACGTCAAATCTTCCTCAAGGACAACAAACACAGGAGTCTGCTTCATCGTTGGATGTGAGTTAAACTATTCAACAAAATGAGTTGTTTATCATTTGATAACATTAAAGTAGCTGCGATAAAAACTGTAGCAAGAAAAGATGCAAAGAAAAAGAGAACGAATTATAAAAAGCGACTAGAGTACAGTAGCGTTAGATAATCGCGTTGGTCCCGAATGGAAAGTTAACGCGCCGATTAGAGATGTGCTTTATTTTCTAAAACAAAGTGATTAGTGTGTTTATTTTTGCTTAGATAACTCTTGCTTAACATACTAACTATTTTACGTTTTCATTTGTTTTTCTCATGACTCACAAATTTCTTAACATATCCAAGAGAAATAATAAAGCGGCTTAATTATGAACCGCTTTCAGGATTACGATTATGAAAAAGGAGATGCTGGAAAGCAGCCAAAAGCTGAAAAGTACACGGTTTGTTCCAGAAAACTTATTAGGAATCGGGTTCCATTAAGTTCATCAACATCGAAATAAATCGTCAATGTTTCAGGAAATCTACGGTGGTGGATCGAAAGTGATCGAAAAAAATGAGAAATATAAGTGAGTTAAACCAGATTTAAAATCAATTGCTAGAATTTGATCTATTTGATCTATTACCCTCATTTATTCAACGCATTTATTGTTCTGCTTCCATCGTTGTCACCCAAAATTACTCTAGCTTTTGCTACTTATCACTGTGAGGATTCCGTAAGTATAGTAAGAGGAGAGAGACAAGAACTCTATACGGAATTGTTGTCTGATCAAATGTAACTGATAGTAATCATTGTTACCCAATCAGTGTAAAATTTTTCTTAAATATTTCTATGAAGGGGTTTTTTGCTGTATTTTCTTCCACCTGTTCCACCTCTACTGAGTGATATGTGACTCATTATAGCTCTGCTATATCACCTCTGTTTAAAAATCGGTGAATTCCCTCGAACTGACAAGGTATCAACGACTTGAATCGGAACAGCTTGGTAGCGTATTTCTTATCGACGTCCATTCATATTTATCTCTATTAGATAGAAATTGCACTCACTCCGATACTGCTCTGAGTTTCGACTAATGTAAAGCAAATATCATACTATTGAAATGCTGATGAGAGGAAAAACGAAGAGGAAAACTCAAATTAATCGATTTGTCTTGTCAATGACATTTCACGACCTTGTAAACTGTGTGACCTACCGGATTATGCGTTGATGTATTTAGTTATTATTGACATAGTACTGATTAAACAATAAATTAGAGCTTTTTTTGTGCCATTATTAATTCGAAAGAGTAGTGCTATAGTGTGAACAGGCGAGGCTCATATACGACTAATTATTCTTGTGTTAGTTGAGGTGATTCGAAATGAGAAAACTTCTTTTGTACAGTTTAATGTTAACTGCTTGTATAATAACCGCATGAAATACGGCGCACATCTGCCATGACCCTGCAGCTCGACAACATGGAGGCGATTATAAGTCACTGATAGTTGAATCTGATAACCTCAGAATTGCCGTACGTAAACAAGCATCCGCTCTATCGGCTCCCCATGAGTGGGTGCCGACGGGGATGGTGCTGTGATGCGAGGGATGGGACGTGTGTTGAGTGTGTCCGTACTGAGCAGGGTGAGGTAGCGTGCGTATCTAGTGGCGTCTTCTTCTTGGAAGTATTCTGACGTGAACTCAAGTTGTTTATTTATCTCTTGTTGTTAGCAAGATTTGGTCAAAGGGTAAGGCAACTATAAATGGATGATTTGTACTTATACCCAGTCTATCATTACTCATAGAAAAGTCATTACTGCAACCGTATTAGAAAGACGACGACACAACATGGTAAGTACCGTAATCGCTTCAGAGAAACTGAAAAAAAACAGGCATTCGGGGAACCGTTTTTCTGGATGTTAAAGTTTATTTCTGTACCAATGGATTTATATCGTTTTTCAGTACACTGCCATCGAATGCAGCTCGCTTACCAAATAAAATTTATCCATCATCGGGTTCCTCTACATGGGAAGACTTGACACCTCACAACAACGACAACTCGTATATTCACCAAGTTGGATCCTTACCACTTCCAGGGTTTGTCCTCAATAACTTTTAAAAGATTTCTTACTAGCTTTTTATCATATTTGCCAAGTGTAGGTAGCTTTCTAGCTAATATTCTTTATATGATTTTGAGCCATTTATTGTGAATGAAGGAAAAAGTTCTCAAGCTTTGATCTCTTCAATTCTGATTTCTTCTTTGCACTATTTATACCAAACGATGATCCTAGGTAATTTTTGGTCATATACTTCATTTTCACTATCCTCAATATGATAATGAGAAATTTTTCTAATACTTACCATAATAAAACACTAAAGAAATTTGATTATCTTTTTTTCTGCAGTCTGGGAGATTTCTTCCCGATATGAAAAAATGACCTTCAGGAGTGTCACATAGCTTTTTCCTTATGATGTGATATGATGAAACAAAATCGCTTCAAAAGTAGTTGGGGCACAGGCTATTGAACTTCGTATGATCTTCATTAAATTTCTTTTAGTGCAGATCAATTGTATCATGGAAGAGTGGTCATGCATAACCTCTACCAGATACCAAATCCACCTACTTCGTATGCACCTCTTCCTCAACCGTTCAACTACGGCTCATCTGGATGTTCCTGCGGTGGTGCTGCAGCTCCAGCGCCTTCTTGCTGTGCTTCTGGATGCTCTTGTAGTGGTCCAGCACCGCCTGCTTGTTGTACCTCTGGATGTTCTTGTGGTGCTGCTCCAGTGCCTTCTTGCTGTACTCCAGTACAACCATGCTGTATACGTAAGTTGATTCAATAGTCATCACATATTTTTGATCACATTTCGATTATCTTTGTCTGATATGATTATGAAAAGGTTTCAAAACGGTTCTTATCCAGAAAGATAAAAGATAAGAATTTATTCATTATTGAATAGAGATCATCAGTCTGAAATAATCATTGATGTTCAAAAAAAGTGGTGGTAAAAGATATTTTTTGCGACACACTTGATTGATCATTTGATTTCTGAGAAAATTAAATCCAGATCCATTCATGTGTAGCGCCAAATGAACGTCGAACTTGGAATGTCGACGCATTGGAGATGAAAGCTGAAAAACTAAGAAATAAGAAAAAAACTGCTGATATCAGCACAAGCAGTCCTACAATATAAATTAGACTCTCATCTCATCACCTCCACAATAAAGAAAAAGTCAAACTCAAGGGATATTGAGGCACATTGTTCTACTTCAATCTATGTAGATTTCGGCGTAGTATAGCGCAGTAGCAAGAGGTGCCGTATTGTTAGGTGGCACAGATCGAATTCGAATGCAGATAAACGAGGGTAGTGATCTGTCTGGACCGATCAATTAATATCCGGAAGAATACGCACCACTAACTTGCATGATATTCGTTTCCTTTAGTATAGATTAGACTCGCATTTAGTCACCTCAACATATCATTCATATTTGGAACGTGTGCTGCATTCTACAGGATTTAATCAACATTAGTATCCTTCTATGTATTTAAGAAGCTTCAAACCACGAGTACTAAATGACTAGAGAACAAAATAACTGTATTAAGTCAATTTGGTTTGTTGTAGCATCTACACCATGCTGTCCTCCTCCTGTGCAGTGCTGTCCTCAACAACCCATATGCTGCCAACCACTTCCACCGTGTTGCCCACCACCACCAGTTTGTTGCCCAGTACGTTATTTGATTCTATTCAATTGTATATCATCTTTATACAAGCATTTCTTAACTATTATCATTTAGTTCTTATAGAGACCTTTACTAGAGAAAGCTTTTTTTTTTCATGGAGAACATGAATTATCGTGGGAAAGTTGGAGTCTTACGCCTACTAAACACAAAAAAATGTCATTCTAAGAAACAACAGCTGTAATTTACATTTCTTGATTAATAATATATTGATTAAGCTTTAAAGAGCTTACAAGTTGGATAGTTCTACTTAGAAATCGAATCTGTTCTTGATTTGAGCAAAAATATCTTAGCGATATACCATAATGTAAAGATTTGGTAGCACAATTTCTATTACCACCCCATTAGGATAGCATTTATGCATGAGTTTACTAACCTTTAACCCTCGTCAATACCACCATGCTTAGGCTCCAGCTCTTCCTACTTGTTTCCGTGCTTGCCCTACATGTCCTTGTCGAAGGAGAGCTCATCAGACTCTTCGAATGAAAAGAAGTCCAAGTATGCTTTTAGAATTCACTTCTATTTTATCAAATATTCAATCAATCTACCTGCGTATATTACAATTTACTCTCAAGATGTTTGTTTTTGGTAGGAATTTTGCTAATTTTTGTATTTCATTTAAAATTATGGAGGCTATGTGAGGTAGACAGAGTAACTTAACAGGATTTCGTTATCACTGCATAGTTACATGAGTTTACCCTACTTGGAATAGTGGAATCACCTTGAAGAATATTTACAAACAGGAAGAAACTACGAAATGAATTCTATTAACTCCCTGCTGAGTCAAATTTTACCTTTACAAAAATAATCGGTTCAATTTTGAATGACTTGGTCGATTGCTGTGCTCTGTAAATAACTAACTGAATTGCAGAAGGTGGTCGTTGTTTTAAATGCACCGTAGGCGGTGAGGCAAAGATCGTACGACCAAAACGACAAGCTGCCAACTGCAGAGACTGCACGAATAATTCTATTAAATCATTAATTGCTCAGGTACGTTTCATGCACCTCACAATCTTAAATAATACTATAGAGAGGTGAGAAGCATGCATTCATAATCAAACTCACAGATTGGGGCAACCTCATGGAGTTATATCTAATTAGAGTAAGGATGAGCATCGATGTGATCTATCTTCCTGCGCTACCATTTCGTCTTGATGTTGCAGTGGAGGTGTTTGAGTGGGAGTAGTTTATACAACGGTTTGTTATATAATTGAAAGAACTTGAGATAGTTCTGTTGCCAAATCAGTGCTGTTTACACTCCACCTAGCTGAGGTGCCAATTCACCTCGCCCTGAGCGATGAAGGGCTTGATTGGCCTAGAGCCGGGCTCGAACCCGCGTGTACGGTACCAAGTCAGCGTGTGTCTATTGTTCTTCTTTCCACTGCGCAACGTGACCGCAGATATATCTATTTAAAACATTTTAATATTAGATTAGTTGTAAGCTTTGAGAGTACTCTGATCTTTTGATATTGTGATAAGTTGTTTTGGATAATTCAAATCATTATTGATTACTTATTTGACCTGGTCATCAGTTTACTCTTCAAAAAGGCAATTGAGATGATTCCTATTTTGAGTATTTAGTGAATTATTTCCTTATAGAGTTAAATAATTGAGTAGATGAGTTAGCTAGTTTTTGGATGCTGAAGGTACTTTTTGTTCTTCTAGCCTTCTTCTACGTGTTCTGCCTGTATAAGAAGTGATATGCGAGCAGTACGAGTGAAAAGAATGGTACGTCTTTGTCTCTTCTCTAATTAAAAAATTAGCTTAATATGGGGAGTAAAAAAATGTTTCTATAATATTCAACAACGGTAGCATAGTAAACAGCAATTCTTCTCCTTGTTTTTATTTAACCTATTTAATAAACTTGGTAATTTATGAATGTGAATGTAATTTCCTCAATGATGCTGAGTGATTAATCGTAAAACTTTGAACCTCAAGTCGGAGTTATTATTCGAATGAACTCAAAATCATAAGGGTAATAAGTACACCGTTGTAATATATCACAATTGACAGAAAATAAAAATGCTATACTGTTTTTATTTACAGTTATTATTACGATATTAGCATAGTCAAATTATCTGAGTTACTTCAATGTAAATGGAATTTAAAGATTAGTAGTTACTTCATAGTAGGCTTGTAAAAAACCCTGGAGAGGGTTAGTAGGGCTGGGAATAGCCTCCTCGTATGGCAATTAGAATAATATCCGGAAATGCCTCGGTTCAATACTCATCCTCAGAAAGTCAATGAAATCGATTTATTCTAAGGGATGTATGCCATGTAACAAGCGAAGAAAGAGAGATGTCGATCCTGATCATCATCAAAGAGTGAAACGAACTGTGAGGACCTTTATCCTACTAATACTTATGTGATCTATTTAAATGAGGATTTTTGACTCTTCCGATCTAAAACCGTTTGAATTTGAACGAACTTTCCTTCTCTTCCTCATTTATAGAGTTCATAGAAATGAAATAAGTACTAGAATTCATTCACAACGAATATAAAAACGTTGAACACACAACATAGACAAAAAAGAATGATAAACGTTTTTGAACAAAGTCATGCATATTTTTTTTTGTATAAGGAAAAGCTACATGTTTTGAGTTAAAAATTAGTGAGTTCGCATTCTGAAAACTGCTATGCTAACTAATTTTCCATGCTTTCTTTCAGTTCCAAGGATGTTCTCAATGTTCTGGAAGAAAGAAGAGGAGTTTTGTGAGTTCAATTGAGTACTAGTACTAGTGGCATTTATAGTTGTGCTACATGAAAGACTTTTTTCCACATCCAAACATTTTTTCTAATAAAAATATCGAACAATTTTTGTTCTACATTTTAGAACGATTGCGCCCAGTGCTCAAATCTTGGACAGGTCCTACGAAGATTTAAGAGATCGTTTGTAAGTTTTTCTTTTCTGGAAAATTCCATAGTTATAGATAGCATATTGTTCTAAATAAAAACGAACTCCTTTTTCCCTCAGGGATGTTCGCTTTGTGGACGAAAAAAACGGCAAGTCGATAGTAATGTGAGTTTTTCGAGAAATTGATCCAGTTATACCTATTATTGTTAATATAAAATTAGTCTATAGGGTTTCGGCTCAAATACCAGAAAAAAATCCGGGAAAATTGAAAACTTTTTTCGAGATTAGTAGAAATGTAACGAGGAGGCTTTTTGTACTTTCATGAGAGTGTAAAATTAGTCCATTCTGCAGAACACCTTCCATAATCCAGTCTAGTTTGCTCTTGTAGTTGTACTTCGTCTAGTATTCTGTCGATATTGTTGAAAATTTGCCAAAAAAAGGGTGGTTGCGGTGTCACGAAGGCTCGAATCCAATTCATGGCCGCACCCAAGCCAACTGATTCCGCCATCCCTTCGGTGCTAGTAAATTGGTATCAGAGAAAGCTGGGTAAGATAACTAGCACTGACTTGGTGAAGAGTGGTCAACTCAAGTCACTGTATAGACCAGGCCTTCGACCACCTCCACAATATCACGTTGAAAACACGAATGCGTGTGCGCACCTCGCCACAAAGGATTGAGCATCTTCAAAGCTTATCTTATCTCACCTATTGGTGGAAACAGCTTATATGAAAAGCTTATAGTCAACAAAAATTAACCTCAATAGATAAAACGTGGCTAAACTTTTCTCCTCTCTCTGACGTATAGAAAAGAATTAGACTATATTCATGGAGGAAAAAAATGTAAGCAAATGCTTAAATTTTTTAGATTTATACTACATTTGAAGCAGAAGAGACGTGCGATAAGACGTGTTGTGATTATAGCAAGTAAGTTACTATTAATAAATTATTAACTAATGAAAATACTGCAGTGATGTGACTTTAGATTTTGAAAGACTACAAAATTCATAAGAGATTAACTAATTGTACTAGTACTGCTCGATCCTAGCTCGAGTACACCATCAGCTGCTGGTGAGTTTTTCGCTCTAGGCCATACTGCTGAGCGCGAAGCACGGACAAATTCAAGTCATTCAGATTTTACGACTTTTTTTTCACCTCAAACGATATGATTTTGTCCGTTAAAATCAATAGCTGATCAATATTCAAATTCAGATGCCCACATCTTAACGCTAAAAAAATGGCTGCATTCCGTCAATTCCTTCTATCGATTTAGTCGGATGCGGACGAGTTTTCGTGACGATTTTTCTAAAGCAATATAGCCGGAATACGTGACGTTCAGTAGGAATACTGTAAAATTATCCCTCAGGCTTCTTTTTTTTCTATCTCAATGCCTACGTAATAATTTATTGTGAATTCAAATGTATTGTCTTGTCATCATAAGGAAATCCAACCACGACTTCAAATCGGCTATATTTTGAAACTCATTATTGATTTTTTCTTCTGCTGCGGTTTATCATTCTATCAAAATCTGTATCTTTAAAGAATTTTATCTGTAGTGTTTTAAATTGTTAACTTATCAATCTTATCAGAAAAATCGCAATGAAGTCGTAGAAGAGAAAAATAGAATCTAAAAGCCTTAGTCGTCCTATTAGTATTTCACCTCCTTTCTGTGAGTATTATCTGAGTGCCAACATATTATTAACACTTTTTGTTTTATAATATTAATAAAGTGAAATAAAGTTTTTGAAAAGATCGAAAGGGATTCGAAAAACAGTTGACTGATCATGGAATTATTTAAATCCCGTAAAAACGAGCATGTTACCCTCTCAATGAGGATAAACTCTACCTCATAGAGTTATGGATTTATAATTTACATCTAAGAAATGTAGACTATTTGTTGTCGAAGAATGAAATATATTTTCTAACATCAAGTGAAAGTAATACTCACAATTTCTACAAGGCGAGTAGTTTTACATGGTGAGGATTCGTCTTACTACCTCATTTTTTTTGTCATTCTACTTGATACTAGTTTTATTCAGCAAAAAATCAATACTCAATACAACCAATATATAAACGACACATAAGTGTTTACAAAAATAAAACTCTTAAACGTTAAGCACAGGCCAATAATAAACAAAAAAGCTGAGAAACATGTCTATGAAGGATGATTTTTAAATAATCAACTGAAGGAAATCCGATTGATGACGCCTTCAGTCCACCGTTTGACGAAGTTGGAGTGTTTCGCATTTTCGATTTCAAAGCATTTTGATGTATTCGAATTAGTAACACCCTCCTGTAGACGTTGATCGAACGTCACGACACCAATGATGGATGGTGTTGAAGACATTGATTTCTCATATATGAAATCTTCCGAGCTTTTGCCTTCAATCCCATGTCGGCGTTCGTCTTAATGTTGCCTAAAACAGAAGCTTCAATAAATTTTATTCAAAACTTAATCGACTTCGCCGCCCGAAAACTTCATCTGAAGATGAGGCAAAATGCCACTAGTGAATCGCTCCGAGCAATACGTGTTAGATGAATGTTTTTAATTCCTTTTGAATATGACAAGTTTGTGACTATTCAGTGTCTCGGTTAGGTGATATGCCTTTAACTAAAGGAGGTGCATAAGAATTGGGACTCAAGTCAATCATTTAATTTGCCTAAGGGAAAAAGGATTACAAGAGTACAACACATCCACATAACGCATTAATATTAATATCAATTCAAAGAAATACAAATAAAACAGTGAATTTGATCTCTCAGGACAAACCTCCATATTTGACGACTGAAATTTTCTAGGCGACATTTCAGCAGCATCACTCCTGGTCATTTTAAACCTCACTTCAGAAGTTTCACCCTTGACCACGCCAGACTGCACTTCAAGAACATCACCATCGACCATTTTCTCAGATAACAAGTGTAAATCTAAAATATCTTCAAAATCTACAGCAGTAAGGAATTTTTTTTGTTGATGAAAAACACGGACTATATAGAAGCGCATAAAAAATGGATAGCAACAACAATGAGAGGTAAGAAACAATTGGAACTCATGAGCATAAGCTGAGATGTTAGTTAGAGAGTTAAGGAAGTGATAAAGAACAAGGATATCTGATAAACATAGTGCATTAACTACTAAATAAATGAACGGAAAGAAGAAATCTTTCGTAGATTTCCGACTAATGTGGATTTGGAAAACAGAAAGGAACCAGAGTGATCTTATGGTGGGAGGAGTGATGGGCAAGTCTTTATGACCTCATTCGGATTCATTCCACAAAGGTAAGATAGTCTAAAGATGTGAGCACTACCGCCCTTTACGGCCTACGATGTTAACCAACGTTACAATAAATTTTTGGCACTTCTTTAGTCTTTCTTTCGATTTTTATTATCATAACTATTTAGGAAAAAATATTTATTTGTTTTTTGTAGTCATGAGATAGAAATAACATAATAAGAACCATGACGTCATTTGAGGATATTTCCGATGGATATGCTGTGCTTATCAGTGGAAGTGGATAGTGTTGTTGTACATGGGCTTAATCATATTCTGATTTTATTTACAGACGAAGAGGTGATATTGAATGACTCGTACTCATCAGATGTATACTCATTCATAACCTCTTCATTAAGTTGTGCGAAAGATAAAAATGATCTTTCAAAAACAAACTGTAATAAAAATTATTATTATTATGAGATTATTACAAACTTTTACCATAACTATTTCGTTCCCATAAATGTTGGATATGGTTCACTGTCTTCCACAGCTGGAGGTGATTCTACTGTTCCATTCCTTAGCTTATGAATATTTCCTTCTCTTCCCTCACAATTTTGGTCAAGAATACAAACTACTAGCTCTATTTCTAACCTTTGTTGACAATGAAAAAGTATTTGATGACGTACTTGAACGGATGAAGTGTCATGAGCGTTTGTGAACCAAGGAGGAATGGACCCATTTTAAACGAGAACTATATCGAACTGCTACCGGAATAGCACTACGAAATTTCAGCTATTTCATCGACGATTTCTTATCATACCCACAGGAAAAGCGAGGAGACATAACGTCATTTTTCTCAAAAAAAAAACATCAATGAAGCAGAGATGATGATCAATGATTTTAACGATGAGGGAAAAAAGATTGGACAGAGTGTAAATAAGAGACAAACTCAGTTCATAAAAAACGCATGATGCAATGAGGACAAACTGAACTTTGATGGTCTTTCAATAACAGAAACCACTTCATACGTGTACCTAGGACGTTCAATGAGCATGGAGTTTAACATGAATGAGGAACTAGACAGAAGAACAAGAGCCGCACGACTCGCACTTGGTTCGCTAAAAAAAGGCACCGACCAAACAACCGACCCCAAACTACGTGCTCACCTCTTCGACTCGACAGCACTATGTTACGCAGGGGCGTGGGCTTATACTTCGACAACGTCAAGAATACTATGAACAACTTAGATACGATCGAACGGTGCCTAAAAGTTCAGTCGGCACTCACAATCCTTAGCTGGCTTGCGCAGCTTAGATCGTAGAAATTTATCACATGTTCGTGATCTAAAATCATCGGTTGCAAAACACAAATGAGCTGGTCATATAATGGACGACAAATGGAACAAAGAAACTGAGAACTGTAGGGTGGACTCCATCAGATTGTACCCGTTTACGAGAACGATCATGTTGGGCCTACGTATTCAAAATTCTATGATCACTGCGTCTCTGACCTTTGATCGCTTGCGTAGATCAAAAGCTCAAATTCCGTTTCTCACTCAAGCGATACGGTAAGAAACTAGCATAACTCGTTCAACAAAACTTAGAAATGCATTCAGTAATTTTGATCTTATTTTGGTGTCTCCCATATTCATGAAGCATATGTCGCGGCTGGAAGACTCGTGGTGTTGAAAACGTCCGCCTCACAATATTTTCAATGTTCGCTGAACTTGCTTGTCTCCTCCAATGGTATGACGTTTAAAATGAAAGTGTTATGGAGGTCACAACAATACTATTCACTTCAACTGATATGCACTACAACGTCACTAACAAATATCCTCGAACGACTTTTTAGCCCTCATTGTGTCAACTCTATTCATTGCTAAAGAAATTGAGTAAGTTTTTCAACTTAATAATTATGACAAACATCAAAAGAAAGTTCAAAGACGTACCGAAAATCTAATGTAACGTTTGTGAACATTGTAGATGTTCGAGGGCGGGAATATTTACATCTTTAGGGTATGTTACCTGTGTGGGATAAATCTAAATGAGGTCATACAGATTTGCCTATCACTCCTCCCACCAGCAGATCAGTTTTGCTCTTTTCTGTTATCGAAAATCTTTTCTAGTAGGACATCTATAAAATCATTTCTATTCATTTATCCAATATTTAGTGCATTATATTTATCAGATATTTTCTTGTTACTTATTACCTCCTTCGTTCTCTATTAACTAGTTCATGCTTGAGTTCCAAATGTTTCTCAGTTTTAGATTTACACTTGTTATCTGAAAAAATGGTCGATAGTGAGGCTTTCGAAGTGCCGTCTAGCGTAGTCGAAAGTGAAACTTCTGAAGTGAGGTTTAAAATGTTCAATAGTGAAGTTGCTGAGGTACCGCATAGAAAGTTTCAATCGTCCAATATGGAGGTTTGTCATGAGGTCAAATTTACTGTCTTATTCGGGTACTTTTGAAATAAAATTATTATTGGTACATTATTTTGGCATGTTGTATACTTGTAATCCTTTTTCCCTTAGGCAAATTAAATGATTGACTTGAGTCCCAATTCTCATGCACCTCCTTTAGTTAAAGGCATATCACCTAACCGAGACACTGACTTGTCACATTCAGGATAATCCTTATTACCTCAAGAATATTTCTTTAAAATATTTTTGACTCAGTAATATAACATGAGGATAAAATTACGATTGTTAAAGATGTCCCTATGTATAGATTGAACAATTACTCACTTTATTCCAAACAGTTGTCTGACTTTTTAATTGATTATGGAAGACAAGAAGACCTAAAATTGTAGTTGAAGAGAATTACAAGCATTCATCTAACAAGTATTGCCTGGAGCGATTCACTAGTATCATTTTGATAAAGTATTAACATCAAGATAAAGTCCTCGGGTGATGACGTCGATTATGCTCCGAATGAAATCTATTGAAGCTTCTGTTTTAGGCAACACTAAGACGAACACCGGCGATGGGATTGAAGGCAGAAGCTCGGAAGATTTCATATATCAGAAATAAACGTCTTCAACATCATCCATCATTGGTGTCGTGTCGTTCGATCAACGTCTACAGGAGGGCGTTACTAAATCGAATACACCAAAATGCTTTGAAATCGAAAAAGCGAAGCAACTCCAACCCTGTCAAACAGTGGACTGAAGGCGTCATCAATCGGATTTCCTTCAATCGATTATTTAAAAATCATCCCTCCTAGACTCTGCACACTATGTTTCTGTTTTTTTTCTCAAAATTTTTCTTAACTTTTTGTTTATTACTGACCTGTGCTTTACATTTAAGGGTTTTATTTTTGTAAACAGTTATGTGTTGTTTATATATTGGTTGTATTTAGTATCGATTTTTTGCTAAATAAAACTAGTCTTCGAACTGATGTCATCAATACATAACGGAATGACCAACACTCATTCTCATGAAACTTCTGAAGTCCTGCTAGAGTGCAGACAATGCCTGCATCACAACCCATCATCAGTCTAGATGGATTGAAAAATATGTCTACTTATTGCTTTATTACGACGAAAAGGTGTCGATTCTCGTTGGGTTTGCTCTTAGTTCAGTTTTCATGTGATATATCCATTTCTGAGCAACACCTCCAAGCCACTCCCTCATTTTAAGTTGTTTATAAAAAAATCGTTTCACCCTCAAACTTTCTCACACAAATTAATGATGAAGGTGTAAAAGACTCCTTATCTCATGAGTGCAGCTCATTCAATTTCTTCAACTTCAGGATCTTTTCCTTTCTTTCATTCAATTCTTTCTTTCTTTATTGTTTTTTATTCATCGCTACTGTGTACCATTCTATTGTCGTAGTGTTTCGTCAATTGGTACTATCGTTTATTGTAATGAGACTACCAAAGCTTAACAGATTGAGGTTGATGACTAGTCGATCTCAGGTTGCTTTATATTTATAGACGTTGTTAATTCTTCTCAGACTTATTTAATTTTGATAACTGATTAACTTCGTAGAGTTCTGGTTGTGCTTAAGCCAACCAAACCGTAGTGAGGATCATACAGATGTGTTGAGAATGTCAGTTATCAGTTACCCCTTGCTTTCGCCCTTATCAAATACGAATAAGCATTCGACAATAGAGAAATGATAGATGTGTTGCGAGTTATGCTGAGCAAGAAGTTAATCGTTTTACATGAATATATTCGACAGTGCCTGACAACTTACTATGATATTGTAAGACGAAACCTTCAACTTGTTGTTGAACACGTCTTCTATTGGAGGATGACGACAGAAGCAGACATGATGCTGAAAGGATTAATCAAAGCGGTGGAAAACACACGACCGCAACTAAACGAGAGGAAATGATTGCATGGGAAACAATCTACACAACCAAGGACGTCTAACTGAAGATGGTTCTTCTTGGAGAACAAGTGCTGTATGTGCTTTATATGGATTTTGAGAGTGATGCAACGCAGCGTAAGAGTTATATGAACTTCTTCGCATTTCGCGAGGATGTCACCCCTCACTTTAGACAAACCTATATGGTTTTCTCACCACTTCGATAACACACTTTTGTTGTATGAAGCCTAGAGACTGCGTAAGACATCAGTTACGTGAAAGATTTTTCTTACAGTGAATGAAGGGATCATCTCTCTAAAATAGATCACCGCCATGCTTAAAATAAGATAGGATGAGGTTGATTGTTGATTAATCCTTGTTACCGTCTCCACTTACGCATTCGTTTTCAACGTGTGGTTTCGGATATGGTTGAATGTGAGCCTTTCTATAAAATGACTTCAGTTCACCACTCTTTACCAAGTCAGTGCTGTTTTTCTTACTCTGAATTCTTCGGCATCACATTATGTGCCCAGAAGCAATAGCAGGCTCGGTATGCTTAGAAGATAGTCGTGAACTGATTCGGGCGTGCGTGTCGCTGTGACATCCTCACCACTGCGCCATTGCTTATCATTAATAACTCAAGCTACCTTTGAAAAAATTTATTCCAAGAATTATCTAAGAATTCTATAAGAAAAATTTCTTGTATCAATTTCCTTCCCATATGTTCTTTATTTCACAGACACCTGCAAATGTCATATATATTTATTATAATATCTATTTATTGATTTATCATATTATTTATTGATCTATTTATTTATTTTGATTTTAGAAAAAAGTTTTATTTATTTCTAAGAGAGTTGTTTACCTGTATGCTTACAGATCCAGTCAAGTAGCTCAGTGATATATTGGAACTCAACGTATGAGGCTAAAAATCAAAAACGAGGATTCAAATCACAATTTTTTTCTGACAACATTCTAGCAAACGAAAGAAAAAGATCGTAATGATAGATTAAGCTGTTAAGCTGGTTTTGCTATAGCTATACTATTATAGATAGTGTTCATTGAGTGAATTTTAACATTGATTTTAACAAATGCTTACTACTTTCCTCACCATTCTACAATGAACCACTTTCCTCAAACGACAATGAGGACAACACTCATCACTCACAATTATACCACTCTGATTTCATAAAATAATAGAAGCTTTTTAGTTTTGTTTTAATCACCTCAATTTTTTGACCAATCGCACTCGTTTTCGTTATCAAAATTTCATCCACACTTCTTCCACACGTCACTTTATTTTCACATCCTTTCAGAAGACGGCTTTTTGACTTCGTTCTCGCATACGCTCCAACAACAACGGCCGTTCATCCGACCTTCATAGTTTATCGTTATGTTAGTTTTTTCCATATTTAATAGACTTTTAATAATCTAAATTTGAGGTGCATCAGATAAGTTTGAGGTAAACCTCACGGGTGCCGAACGCCAGCCACATAATTTATACCTCATGGGTCTTTCTATGTCACAACAATTGAACTTACTTCGATCTCGACAACAAATTTTGTATTCCTGCGGCTTCCTAATCGAAATAATCCTTAAAATTACTATTAGAATGAAACGCCCAAATAATGTCTTCTGGAATTTCATCGGTATTCTAACAGGTTAGTCGCGTTACGCAGTCGAAGAAATTTATCCCTTCTTCAGGATTCAGTAGAATATGTGTCGCCAGCGCAACACAGGTGGGCTAGTTGATATAGTGAAAAAAGGAATGACAGGTGAGTGAAGAGGATTGTGTGATGGACTCATAGTGGACCGTTCAAAAGATGGTCGGATGTGTTATTGAGAAATGTCAATCATCTGTATTCACAGAAAGGGGAAAAATTGAAGTTTATGGAATTTGCTTCAACCACGTCACTTTGAGTTCGAAGTAGACAATCATCATGGACGATAAATTCATGACACAGAAACGAATGGGTATCATCTTGGCGACCGTCCTAATAGTGAAGACGGACCATTAAGGTATTCACTCGAGTGTATATGAAGATTAGATTTTTGAGGTTTTGAAGAAAGTATGAACCTCATTTTTAAGTTTCAAAACGAAAAAGAGGAAAGGAAATATCATACCACCGTAACGGATACTACATCCTATAGGACGACTCGTAATTCCAAAAAGTGTATATTGTTTGCCTGTATTTTTAAACAACGGTCCACCACTATCGCCCTAAATTTATCCTAATATTTAATATGAAAGGAAATCAGAAAATTTTTTCTTCTCGCCATAGTTTAATCTTTCACGATTGATTTGACTCACCTGACAGACACTATGATTTGATCG